>JAODAL010020423.1:0-69461 GCA_025379985.1 Phyllomedusa bahiana
CAAATGCAACTTAATATTGATTCCACAGATTCTGCTGTTTTCAGTGATATCCAATATGTGGCACTAGTGCGCTATTTGGCTCAACCATAAGCCACAGAATAGGAGGAGCACCTACTGGACTCTGGGGTCTCATTTTCATTACGATTTTATTTAGGCACCATTTCAGGTTTGCAGACACCCTAAGGTGCTAAAACTTAATAAAGACCCCATATTGGGAACTACACCCCTTAAGGAATATATCCAGAAGTGTAGTGTGTATATCGACCCCACAGGTGTTTCACAAATTTTTTTAGCGTTAGGCTGTGAAAATGAAAAAAATATTTTTTTCCAACAGTCTGCAAGTTTAGCTGAAAATGTTTAATTTTTACAAGGAATCCTGGTAAAAAAGCACCCAAAATTTTGCTACGCAATTTCTTCCAAGTTCGGCAATATCCTAAATGTGGGTGTAAACTGCTGTTTGGGTGCATATCAGGGCGTACAAGGGAGGGAGCACTATTTGGCTTTTGGAATGCAGATTTTGGTGAGTGCCATGTCGCATTTGCAAAGCCCCCAAAGTACCAGAACAGGTGAAACCTTCCAGAAGTCACCCCATTTTGGATTCAACATCCCTCAGGGCTCTCATCTAGAGGTGTACTGTGCATTTTGGGTGCACAAGTGTTCCATAGCTTTTAAGCATTGGGCCATGAAAATGAGAAGGGGGGTGGCGTAGTTTTGCCATTGTTTTTTGGGCTTCAATTTTACAGTGTTTGCCTTGCAGTGTAATTGACGTGATAACTTTACTATGGGGGTCGGGGTTGCCATGGTAACTGCCAATCACACGTCACCAGACTGCCCGGATGCTTTCACAAAGCATACGGGGAGTCGGGTAAGGGACCAGCGAGCGGCACCTCCTGCCTGCAGCTTTAATCACCGACGGCCGGAGCTCACTCCGGTCGTGGGTGATGCGGCATGAGGCCAGCGGTAATTTACCGCTGGTCCCATGTCGCGATCGTGCGAGCCTCGCCTGTAAGCCCGCACGATCGCCAGGAACTATGAATATGTCCCATGTCGGGAACGGGTTAACAATGTATAGAGTGTTATTCTGATCCAATTAATGTTAGCTTCATTTAAAAAATTAGGAACTTTCCAAGTGACCCCAAACGCTTGAACGGTAGTGTGTATGTAGTGTAGTGTGTATGTATATATATCTATAGTGGGTGCGGAAAGTATTCAGACCCCTTTAAATTTTTAGCTCTTTGTTTCATTGCAGCCATTTGGTAAGATCAAAAAAGTTACTTTTTTTGCTCATTACATGTACACCCTGCACCCCTTCATGGGTATCAATGAGGTTCTGCGTTTTGCCCCATTTTTGTGTGTTTTGTTTATAACCTTCAAGTTTTATTAATTGTGTGTTTATGTATTTTTTAGGTATCTAGGTTATTTTTAATCTCTTTGTCCCAATGTGAAGGTGGCTGTTAGTGAATGTAGGGGAGACACTTTCCATTAAGAAAGAAAGAAGACTCTATGAGAAGAAGATATAAGAAGATTTGCATATAAAAGAAAAAAAAAAACTATAAATATATTATATATATATATATATATATATATATATATATATATATATATATATATATATATATTTATTTATTTTTTTAGATATATTATAAAAATATTGTTATTTTTATGTTTTCTCACTTGTTTATATTCTTTCTTAGTGTGACACTTTAATATATTTACACTTTTTTGATACTTAGTATTTTTTCACATGATCTAGTTCACATTTTTACATATTTATACACTATTTAATTTAAAATTAAAATATTTTTTGACCTTATTCCCTTTTTTAATAATTTTAGTTTTACACTGTAAAGAATGTGGTAGTGGATCCCCTGGACCCCCGCAAGGGGGGTTTTAAGCGTACGGGGGCGGGAAACTAAGTAGAAAACCCGGGTTTTTTTTACCAGAGCCCGCACAAAAACGGGGGGAAATTGGCCCGCGGGGGAGAATTTCCCGGGCCCCCCGGGGTTTTGCTTGCTTGGGGGGCCGCCAAAGGGAGTGCGGGGTAACAGAAAACGTGAGAAAGTAGGGGAAATCGGGGGCAGGGAAGGGGGTCAGGGCAGGGGGGCAACGGGTTTGTGGTCGGATTCAGGGCCCAAAAGGTTCGGGGGCCGGGAAATCAGGGAACAGGCAGAAGAAGCTTTCTCTTAAAAGGGGAACGGCACTAAAGAACCGGGGGAAAGGTGACCCGGAAGGGAAGGGGGTTTAAAAAGGGGCACCTGCCGCCTTTAAAAAAATGGGGGTACCCGGCCCCTTTAAAAAACCCCGAGAGCCCGGCGCGGGCCGCGCCTAAGGCGGGGACGCGGGCCCCGGGCCGGGCCCGGAGGGGAAGGGAGGACCGGGGGGGCAGGAAAGGGAAGGGGGAAACCGGGGAAACCCACCCGCAGGGGCCGGCAGGCCGCGGGGGTTCCCCCGGGGGAAAGCACGAGTGCGCCCGGGACCCCGGGGGAGGGGCCTGCGGGGCCACCCAGACAGTACCCCCCCCCTTTGGCCCCCTCCCCCCTTCTGGTTCCCGGGGGAAGGTCAACACAAGGGCCGCGGTTTTTGGGTTTCTCCTCAGGCTCCAAGGGTCCTCCCTCCGGGCCGAATCCCTCCCAATCAACCAAGAATTCCCTTTTTCCCCTAACCACCCATAGCCCCAAAATTTTCTTTGACCGCAAAATTTTGTTGGAGGGGTACGGGCTCGGGAGAGGAGGGACAACTTTTTTGGAGAAAACGGGTTTAAAAACGACGGGCTTTTAAAGGGGGGATACATGAAAGGGAAATTTGGGTCCGCATTAATGGGGGGGATTGGGGGCCTAACGCCACTGGGTTAAAACCCGGGCCCGGATTTTAAAGGGACCCAGGAAGCGGGGCCCAAACTTTTTAACTGGGGGTTTTTAAACCCGAAATATTTGGCGGGCAAAACCAGAAATTTTTCCCCCGGGGGAAAGGTTGGGTGGGCTCCTCTTCCCCTCCCCTGGGCCCCTTTATGCGGGCGGCAGCTCGCTGCAGGGGGCTTTACGAGTCCCGCTCCCCAAAGCCGATAGGTTGTGGACCCAAGGGATCTCCCGAGGGAAACCCCGGGGGGGGGGCAAGGGGGAGGGGGGGCGGGGGGGGCCGACCATAAAAACAATAAAAAAGGGAGACCCCGGGCCGGGGAGGACTCTTTAATCGCCGAATTGTTTGAATTTTTTTTTTGGCCCCCGGGAAGGAGGGTTTTTTGGGCCCCCTTTTTTCCTTTTGAGCAAAAAAAAACAAACCCGTGCCGCCCAAGTAACCCTTTTTTCCCAGAATTTTTTTTGACTTTTTCTCTACCTGCCTTTGTTTTCCGGGTTTTTTTAAGCCGAAGGAGAAAATCTCTTTCCCCGCAATTTTGGAGGATTTTTGGGGGGCCGAACCTTTTTTTTCCCATCCTTTTCCCCCCGTTTTGAAAAAATTTTTGCGGGCCCAACCGGTTTTTCAACCGGAAAGGGATGTTTCCCTTTTTGAACAGAGGCCCCCCCCCAAAGCTGGTTTTTTCTGGGGGTCCCGGGCCCCGTTTTTTAAAGGTTTTCGGCCATCCCTTTTTGGGAAAAATTCCCTTTTTGCCCCCCGTTCCCGGTGTTTCCCCGAAAGTTTTAAAGGGTTTTTTTTTTGGTTTTTATTTAAATCCTCGGCCCCCTTTGGGCCCCCTGGAATACCCCCCCCGTTTAGCAGGGGTTTTTTGCCCCCCTTTTCCTTCCGGGGGGGCCGTGCGGCACCTTTTTCCGCACAAAGAAAGGGGAAGGCAACCAACAATGGCCCAAATAAATTGGCCCCGTTTTTTCCCCACCCGGGGAAGAACAGGAGAAAAATGAAAGTCTAACCCCCCCGGACCTGCCAACAAAAGGCAAGGCCCCCCCAATTTAGGATTCTCGGCCCGGGATGGCCGGGGAAGTGTCTTGGGAGGAAATGGGGGAAGGAGGGGGGCAGTGGCAGCCCCATCCCGGCGGGGTTCCGGGGGGGGTTGGGGTGTTTGGGGCCTGGAATACTTTCTCCGAACCCTCGGGGAATTGGGACAAAAGAAAACACCCGATTTTTTCTTTTTCCGGCCCCGGAAAAAGGGAAACTGGAATTTTACCCAAAATTTTGAAAAAAGGAGGACCAAGGGGGGCGTGGCCCGAGGTTTGGGGGGCCTGGGGGACTGGGTTTTCTGGGGGTTATTTTTGGGGGGATTTTCCGGGATTTCCTCAAAAGGAAAAGCTCCCTTTTTTTCCAGAAAAAATGGGTTTTTCCGGGGCCCACTTCCAACCGGGGCCATTTGGATTTTTTCCCATAATTCCCCCGGTCCCCCCAAAAAAAGGGTTTTTTCCCCCCTCTTTTGCCGACAGAAGGGCTTGGAGAAGAAGCCGCAGGGGATGGTTTCTCCCCCTTTGGGGCCCTTTTTATAAGGGGCAGCTCCCGGGCCCCCCCCGAAAGGCATCCACCCCCAAGAGAAAGGGGCTTTTCAGGATCCGGGCGTGACAAAATAGGGGCGGAAGAAAAGGGGGGACTTTCAAATCCAAAGGCTTTTTTCGGCCGCCGGGGGGCCAAAAATTTTTGGGAATTTGCCTTCTTCCTGTGGGGCCACAATTGGGGCCACCCGTGTAGAAAGTGGGGTTTTAAACTTTCCGATAATTTAAATTGGGGAAAACCCAAAAAACGTTGTAGGCCCCGAAATCCAACAGGTCGTGGCCTTTCAAATAGAACAGCGTAGTGGGGTCCATTTTTCAGGGGCCCCGGGCGGGGGAAAATGTAACCGAGGAAAGGCCCGGGTGGGGTTTGGTTGGAAAAACGCCCTTTCTAATTTGGCTCAGGCGGTTGCTGCGAAGGCGTTGCGGAAATAGGGGCTCCCGTGATAGATGGGGCCGGGGGTCAGGGGGGAAAAAAAAGGTGGTTCCCCTACACGATGAAAACACTTAGAGCAGGGGCCCCGAAGGGTTGGGGTTTAAAAGGAAAATCCCGAAAGAAACCCCGGGGGCATTGCCAGAACCCAATGGGATTACTAGGTATTAAAAAGGGGTTTGCGGGTATTGAACCCGTTTCCCCTCATCCCCTCACCCGGGGCCTGATGAATTTTTAATTTCCCCGCGCAGGGGCCCCAAAAAGGAGAAGACCTTTGGGTCCCCGTTTTTCTTTTAAAAAGTTTCCCATTTAAGGGACGGGGACCTGTTTTTACGGTAATCTGGTTTTAGGCCCCCGGGAGTCGATGCAAGGGCGGAGAGGGAAAACCCTCCCTTTTGTACGAAAAAAACCCCTCCGGGGGGTGATGAGGACTTTCCCTTTAAAAAAGCCCCCTTTTTAAAGGGTTTTCCGGATTTATTTGACTGGCCCGGTCTCTCTGGACAACGGGTAAAAATTTTCCCAGGGGGACTGGGGCCCAGGAATGAAGGTCAAGGGGCAGTCAAAAGGGGGAGAGGGGGAAGGGATTCACCTGTTTTCTGAAAAAATTTTCCCGTATCCCTATTCAGCGGGGAATTTCCGGGGAGGGCCCGTAAGCTGATTAGGGGGAAAGGGCCCGGGCTGGGCCCCGGGAAAAAAGGGGAACAGCGATTCTGGCAGTCGGGGCCCCCGTAAAACCCCCCCGGGTTTTTCCAGTCGAGGGTCGGGGGGATGGGGCTTAGCCCGGAAACCCAAGAGATAGCGAAAGGAAGGGGGGGGGAAAAGGGGGGGGCCCAGGGGGGTGTAAACTCCTCCCCTTTTTAAGGCCCCCCCGCCGGGGAACAAAGGGTTGGTCACGGTTTCGGAATGGCCTCACAAGTAGTCGCCCTCTCCGGGGGAGACACCAGGGGGTTCTCCCCGTGGATCACCGGGGAAAAGGGGATAATGGGACACCCGGGTTGGGAGGAAAAAAAGTTCCCGGGGGATCCAAGGGCCAGAAAGGCGGCCCCAAAAGGGTCAGGCCCCCCATGAAACCTCAACCCCCATTTGTAAAAGGGTGGGGGAGGAATTTTTTCCACCCAGGGTCTCTCCGCATAGCCCAAGGGGGGGCGTTTCCCCGCCCCTGTGGGGAAGGGGCAAACCCTTCGGAAGGACCGGGCTGGCACATTAAAAGGCACAATTTTTTGCCCACGAAAAATCCTTTCGGGCAAGGGTTTGCCCTTTCCACCTGCCCTGGGGTTTTTTTTACTGGTTTTGGGAAATGAAAAACGGAGCTGTTGGCTTTGGGAAAACCGGGGCCCGGGGAGGCCAAATGGCCCTGGTCGGGGGGAGGGAATTTACTTCCCGGGCGGGAGTTCCCTTTCGCCCCCGGGGAAAGGGGGAAAATCGATTCCCAGTGGCTAGGGGAACCCGTTCGTTAAAGAGGGGGATCTTTCTGGCCCTAAGTGTCCCCTTTAAATCTGCCCACAAAGGGCCCTTTTTTTTTAAATGGGACATAGAAACGGCCGTTCCAAGGTTTACTCCGAGCCAGTGTCCAAAAAAGAAAATGCGGAGTCCCCGACAAGGGGTCCCCCCTGGCGAAGATTATTTGACGGGGGTTTTTGAGGGAAGCCTTTTCCGGCTTTTTCAAAGACACTGCGGAAAATCGGAAGGGAAAACCTGTTTGGTCTGTCGCACCGGGTCGGGCCCCGGGCCCAGAGGGGGGGGGGGCCCAACTTGAGCCTTCCCCGGACAAACAATTTACCACGAAAGGCCCCCTTTGAACGTTCAAGGGGGGGAAATTTAACCCCCACAATTAAAAGTGCATGAGCATGGGGAATAAAAACTCCTGCACGTTTGGAGTCCCCTTCAAACTTGGGCGGGTTGGGGGTAGGCGCACCGGAAAAAATCCCAGGTGCTGGGGGAGGCGTCGCCCAGGAGGGGGTGGGCGGCGGCGTTTTGGGTTTTCCAGGAGCTGTTGCAACATGGCGGACAAAATGATTAAGCTGCTGGGGTTTTGCGCTTGTTTTTGTGACTGCTGAGCCCCCTATCGCCCTGGGTCCCCGGGTTTACCCGGGGAAAGGTACCTTGGCAAAACCATGGCCTTTTTACGTAAGAATGGGTAGTGGGTCCCTGGGGCCACCGCAAGCGATGGTGTAAGCCTACCAGGGGGGGGGTCTAAGTAAACCCGGTTTTTTACCAAACCCCGGAAAGCGGGGTGGGGCTTGCTGCGGGGGAGAACTACCAGGTCGCCCCCCCTGGGTGATTCTTGCGGGGGGCAGCCAAGGCAGTGCGTGGTACAGAAAACATGAACGTAGGCGAAGTCGGGGGGCAGGCAGGGGGTTTAGGGGGGCGGGGGGAACGGTTTTGTGGTCAGGATTCAGGAGCGAAAAGGTTCGGGCACCGGGAAATAAAAGGGAACGAGGCCGAAAACTTTCTCTAAAAGGGTGGGAAAAACACTAAAAATCCGGCCCAAAAAGGTGACCCGGGAAGGGAAAGGGGGGTTAAAAAGGGCACCCGCCAGTTTTCCCAAAAAATGGGGTAATGGCCCTTTAAACCCCAAGCCCGGCCCCGCGGGGCCCCTAAAGGCCGGGGGGGACGGCACGGGGCCCCCCCCGGAGGACGGGAGGATCGGGACGCAGGGGGTAAGGGGGGGGAAGGGGAAAACCCCAACCCCCCCGGGCCGGCCCGGGGCCGGGGACCCAAAGGGGGGACAGCACAGTGCCCCCAGGGCCCCCCGAAGGGGGTGCGGGACCCCCCCGTGACACACATTTTTTTTCTTAAATTTTTACACTATTAATTAAAATTAAAATTTTTTTATCAATTCACTTAATTTAAAACACTCAACCCGGGCCCCTTTTTTTAGGTACACCATGCTAGTTTAAAGGGGTTTGGGCTCCTTTTTCCCCTTTTGAACTGCCTCAATTCTTCGTGGCATTTGGGTTCCCAAGGGGTTTTCAACCCATGCTCAATTATTCCAAGGGGGCCCAAAAGGGGGCAAGGGAAAAATTTCCCCCCCCCCATCACCCCCACCACCAGCCTGAACCGTTGATTCAAGGCAGGATGGGTCCTTTCTTTCAAAGTTGTTTTTGCCAAATTCTGACCCTTTCCCTCCCAATGTCGCAGCAAAAACGAGACCATCAACCAGGGGAAAAGTTTTTCCCAAACTTCTTTTCCGTCCAAATTTTGATGGCTGGGCAAATTGGGGGCCTCAGTTTTTCCCGTTTTTACTGAAAAGGGTGGCACCCGCTGTGGGCGCTGCTTGGGAGCCCATCTGCCTCAAAGTTCGCCGTACTGGGGCTTTTAGAATGCTCTTTCCTACCTTTGGGTTTTAAAAGGGTGGCTATTTGGGGTCCTGTTGCCCCTTTTTTCAGCCCAACCCCTCCCGCCCTTCTCCTTTGACCCCTGGCCCTAAAAAAGCATTTTTCCCCCACAGGGCGCCCCTCATGGGTGTTTTTTTTTTTTGGACCATTCTCTGTAAAACCCTAGATATGGTTGTGCTTTTAAAATCCCAGGAGATCAGCAGTTTTTTGAAATACCAAAACTAGCCCTTTTTTGGGACCAACAACCCTGCCACGTTCAAAGGCACTCAAATCACCTTTCTTCCCCATACTGATGCTCGGTTTGAACTGCAGGAGATTGTCTTGACCATGTCTACATGCCTAAATGCACTGAGTTGCCGCCATGTGATTGGCTGATTAGAAATTAAGTGTTAATGAGCAGTTGGACAGGTGTACCTAATAAAGTGGCCGGTGAGTGTATATATATTGTTTTCACATCTAGTATAATATAATTGATCACTTGCTTATCACTTCAGAATCTATGTTCATTCTTGAGCAATTATATTTGTTTTTAATTATTGTCTTATTTTTATTTTTATTTTCAATGTTTAATTATTCAAGATAGGATTTCTAGTCTCTCCATAGGGTAATACCTGAGACGTTCAAGTCTTAGTCCCCTCTGCTAAATTGTATGCATTCTGACAGTTATTGCCTTTTAACTTCTATCAGCCCAGTGAGGCTATATGTTTACACTGTGCTTCACTAATGTTTGCGCACACGGATAACTACTATCTCGTTACTGAGTCCTGTGAGGTTGAGCGCTTCACTTCACTCCGCCCGAGTTGCGTTGCCATGGAGACGGGTCTACGCGCTGGCGCGCTGACGTACCCATGACGCGTCTGGGGTTATTGTGTGGCGTGCTGATGTGACGCCTTTACTTGGCGCCGACATACTCCGGAGGGTATGCGGGGAGAAGCGCCGTCATAACCATCACAGGTGCGTGTG
The DNA here is from genome assembly GCA_025379985.1 of Phyllomedusa bahiana. Taxonomy (NCBI): domain Eukaryota; kingdom Metazoa; phylum Chordata; class Amphibia; order Anura; family Hylidae; genus Phyllomedusa; species Phyllomedusa bahiana. Next base: position 9,162 of record JAODAL010020423.1, read on the forward strand.
TTTTCCTTAAATGGTGGGCCGTATATATTAGGTGCTTTTTAGTTAGTTGATTATGCTCCCCTGAAGAAGCTGGTCACGCGAAACGCGCGTAGGGATACTCCTTTGACACACACCATTGGGGTAATTATTTATATCTGACTCTGATTATCACATTATGTTTACTATATACCCATGATCTTTTGTAAATATATTGACTATCCCGTTTTGTATCGTATCCAATTTGAGATTTAGGATTAACTATATGCACATGCACTATTGATATAAATATTAATATATTGGAGATATAATTATTATCACTTTATTATTACTATTTTTATATATGAATTGATTAATATTCATCTATTTAAGGATTAATACATCTGCACTTTAGCATTTTTTATCTCCAATATATATTAATAGACTTTTAATTATGTTCTGCTGGTATTTCTTGGATCTTGGTGGTTTACATATATGAATTATTGATTTTGAACCCCGGTGGCCTGTGTCAATCCACATTATCGTATTTTTATTATCTTTTGTAAGGTGGTTTTAAAATTTGGATTAATTAACAAATAAAATTATTTTAGTATAAATTGAATTTCTTCTGAATATATTTTTTGATATATTTATATAAAGATGGTCGGTGGTCAGTTACTCTTTGGTTTTTCTTTTGTTTTGTGATCCAATTAATGTTAGCTTCATTTAAAAAAAATAAGGAACTTTCCAAGTGACCCCAAATGCTTGAACGGTAGTGTGTATGTAGTGTAGTGTGTATGTATTGTGACGAACCGCTCTCGTCTGGACACCCTCCTGGCCCGTCCTGGGGGTTCTTTAGCTCCCGGATCGCCGCTTGGGTAAAACGGATTGGCACACTGACAGCAGGGTTCGGTTTAACTCTGGCCTTAACCAGCTTTATTTAGGCACAGGATAACAAATAAAAAACAAAACCTCAGGCCGTCTGGCCACTTAATACACATACGGTCGAACACCCTTCTCTACAATGGCCTCGGCCTATCGCCGAGCACCATAAAACACCTTTCCCCCACTGGGGTCAGACTTTCTCCAAGTCTCTGTGGGGGGCAAGAGCCTTTCTCCAGCTCCTCTGCTCCCTAACTCCCAGGTCGCAGACCACGCCCCTGGTCACCTGTAGTAGGAGGCCTCTTATAGCCCTACAGGATTGGCCCAAAAACCTGGCCTGGAACTGGGGACGGCCTCCCACCCAACCCTACCGACCGTCCCGGGAAAGGAGACCCATGCCTGGCTGCAAAGCAGCCATTCTAGCTACCTGTGTCAGTAACCTATTGTCATGACACCAGAAAGTCTCCTTCCCCACGAACCCAGACAATTCGGTGGCCGTTTGTAGCAGGTACCCTGCTGAATTCCACATAGGGGCAGAGACCTGCAACTGCAACAGTCACTGGGCCCACAAAACCCTCCCCTTTGATAAGGCCGTAGGTCTTTTTCACCTTGTGCCAAATCACCCCCCCCGGGATCAAAGCTCCTACTTTGGGGCAACATCTTCCTTAATTCTTCAGGGGCAGAGATTAAATTGTCCACACCCCACTCTGTTGTGGGCTCACACCATGCACTCAGCACATGTTGGGCAACCAATCCTTTACTGCCACTTACTATAGATGTCACAACCCATGCACGCTCTGCTACCAGATGTTACCACCTTTCACTGCATGCTGACCTTCACAGGGTTACTAGTGAAAATCCCAATACCAGCGCTACCCGGTCTTGTAGTCTTCTTCCATCCCCAGGTTACCCTGGCTTTGGGTCCCCACTGGGCAAAGTTTTCACTCTCGTGGGTTTCAAATCAGCAAAAGGCCCCTGGTTGGTCCCAGCAACCACACTAGTGTCACCAGAAGCTGTAATGACAGCACACCTGTCGGGTTTTCCCTATCCACCATGGCCACTTGGGGCGCACCTGAGCAAAAAACCTAATACCTCTTTGTCTGCAGGAATACATTTGACCTAAACTTCTCTATGTCCCAAGTCCCTCTGGTCCTCACTGACCATCTCCTGCCGTTTACAGCCTACTACATCCTCTAATTTCTTGGACTAGCACCCACCATGGTATATGGTACATCTGTGCTACCCATAACCTGAGGTCAATAATCACAGGGTTACTGTAGGCCCTCGCTACCTCTGGGAAACCTCTACCGCTGATCTCAGCTTCTCTACCAGGTGGGTTTCGATTGTCTGAGGACTCACTTCTCCCTCCATACAATTGACGTACAGCAGTGAGAAGACCACAAAACATGCCTGTTTCCGTTTTTTCATGCAATACTTGCATGACCACAGGGGTCCCTGGTACCACCTGAGCTTTACAGCCCCTAACAGGTGTTTAAACTTGTGGTAACCCTCTGTGCAGGCTTACATATCACTATAGGGGCCACAAACAATGCATATTCCGCAATACAAAACCTCACCACAATCAGGCATGCTAATGGTTTCAGCGTCACCATTGGCAACCTCTATAGACGCTTTGTCTGCCATGATGACCTTACCTGGCACCTCACCAGGGACAGAGGATATCTTCCCTGTGCACACTTTCTCACGGGCACTTTCTAGCAGCAGACACTCTGCATTAATGGGTGGAGATGTTTCCCTCACATCCCATATACCCGTCTCTAAGGGAGAACTCTCAGCTTCTACCTGGGATACTTCTATATCTTGCTCCACATCAAATTCACCCAATGAGCCGGAGGCACTGGCAGACACATTTATACACGGGACATTAGTCATAACTGCCCGGCTATTACCTTTATAGTTCTCCCACTCATACTCCAAACTGGCCGTGTTCACATTAGGCAACTCAGGCACCTCTTTACCATCTGGGGATTTAAACCCGCTCACCTGCCTCTCAGTAGGGATCAAGCCTACACCCTCCTCTGTGGGGTCTAGCAGCTCTCTCCTTCCATCACTGCAGTCTTTGTGACCCTGGCAGAAAAAGCTACTGGCAATACAGCAACCATTGAGGCAATGAAATCCGTAGTACTACAGAGCTCAGCACACATTTTCTCTACACAGGCATACATCTCACCAGAGTCTGGACACACCCTCGTTAAACTAGTCTCCTCACACATTGTAGGAGCGCAAACCTCCCCAGCATTCTCCAGTTCCCTTCCAGGCTGCAGACTGAAACATGAACTCTCCTCTCCAACAGCAGTCACACAGAACTGGTGGCTATCAGTCCCTGGGCACGCATTACCTGCGACTTGCAGGCTACAATCAGGTACATACAGCACGCTGGGGTCACTGGCAACAACCACCCCCCAACGGGAACCCAGACACTTCAACACACGCTTCAGGGCACACCACTCATAACGTTTTTACAGCAGAAGGTGCAGGAGATACCATTTTTTGCTAGGGGCAACCCCATTAAATCCTCCTGAGTCTGTAGTTTAACCCATGTCTCCAGGTTGTCATTCACCCCCGGACATACACTCTCTGCTATAGACTCAGCACTGTTAAAATGACCTCTAGGGGCACTCTTGAGCTTGTCTGCGCTACAGCTGGGGCTGGGATTGCTTCAGGAGCTAATTCACACCTGCTTTTACTTCGCAGCCCTGACAGCCATAACCTCCCGGGGCAATGCCTGAGCTGCTCTCCTCTACGGTTACAACATTTTTAGAAGCAGGGTTTACACATTGCGTAACCAATGCTAAACTCTGTGACCCCACCCAAAAACCCCTGCTCAGGGAGTTGGACAGAGCCATCCATTACAGGCCCCTTTTCCGCCTTAGTAACCTTTGAAATGGGTAATATAGTGCATATGTCCTGTACATAGAGTCCATCAGACTTTTCCAGTCCAAAATATGCAGTGTCAGTCTCATCCACTATCATCTCAGGGACTTTTGGAGATGACCACTTGGCTCCTCCCCTTCAGGCCTTGGCCCCCACATACTCCACAGGGGCACTTCCCAGGAACAGTCACTTCCTCTGCCCGACACCCTGGCGGTTGCCCACAAGTGCTCAAAATGGGGGAAGTCTCTGCCAAGTAAACACCCGGACTGTAAGTTCTTGCAAACAGTAAGCACATGGACGACAGTCCCACAGCAGGTCTCAAAACACATTGGAACAGTCTTACCAGAGTCTGGTCGGGTCCTCACACTGGGTATGATGTCCGGGTGCACTCGGAGAAAATCCTGGTGACAATCCATGTCGACCCACAGTGGGAGACCATCCACCTGAACCAATGCATCCGTGGCAATGACCGCTCCTCCTGCCGGACTCTGGTGGTTTCCTGCTGTCGAGGATTGTTGCCCTTGGTAACGACGGGAACCCTGTACTTTTGCCGTCTGGTCTTCCTGAGACTTGGCTCCCACTTGGGTAGAACCCAGGACCTCTTAGCAACAGGACATCCTTTTGTACCAAAAGTTGTCCCCTGCATATTTCCAACCCTATCTCTGGGCATTCAAAAACGGCTAGGTTTGGTAACCGTCTTTTGTACCGCTTTAAATGGGTGGTCATGCGACGCACCAACTCAAAAATGTCCTCCATAGTCACAAAAACGAAGTTTTCAGGCAGCAAGACAGTCTCTTTTCTGGGGTGCGTCCCCTGTCTCTCCTGGACTGTTTCCTGCTCCCCCGAGGCAATGTTTTCCGACAGTCCTATGCAAACTGAAATTTTTCTTTTGCAAACCCCTTTGTGCCCCACATCCGTTAGTGCCAATTTTGCAACAATGCGCCAATCTTGCCCTTCGCATACCTCCACCATATGTGACGAACCGCTCTCCCTCTGGACACCCTCCTGGCCCGTCCTGGGGGTTCTTTAGCTTCCCGGATCGCCGCTTCGGTTTAAAACGGATTGGCACACTGAAGCAGGGTTCGGTTTAACTCTGGCCTTAACCAGGGTTTATTTAGGCACAGGATAAAAAATCAAAACAAAACCTCAGGCCATTGGCCACTTTAAAACAATACGGTCGAACACCCCTCTCTACCCAATGGCCTCGCCTATCGCCGAGCACCATACACACTTTCCCACACTGGGGTCAGACTTTTCTCCAAGTCCCCTGGGGGGCCAAGAGCCCCTCTCCAGCTCCTCTGCTCCCTACTCCCAGGTCGCAGACCACGCCCCCCCCGGTCACCTGTAGTAGGAGGCCTCTTATAGCCCTACAGGGATTGGCCCAAAACCTGGCCTGGAACGTGGGGGCGGCCCCCACCCAACGCTACGACCGTCCGGGAAAGGAGACCCATGCCTGGCTGCAAAGCAGCCATTCTAGCTACCTGTGTCAGTAACCCATTGTCACTGACACCAGCAAGTTTTTCCTTCCCCCACCGAACCCAGACATTTTGGTGGCCACGTTTGTAGCAGGGACCCTGCTGAATTCCACATAGTGGCAGAGACCTGCAACTGCACACAGTCACTCGGCCACAGTATATATATATAGTGGGTGCGGAAAGTATTCAGACCCCTTTAAATTTTTAGCTCTTTGTTTCATTGCAGCCATTTGGTAAGATCAAAAAAGTTACTTTTTTTGCTCATTAATGTACACCCTGCACCCCTTCTTGAAAGAAAAAAAAACAGAAATGAAGATATTTTTGCAAATTTATTAAACAAGAAAAACTGAACTATCACATGGTCTTAAGTATTCAGACCCTTTGCTTAGTATTGTGTAGAAGCACCCTTTTGAGCTACTACAGCCATGAGTCTTCTTGGGAATGATGCAACTAGTTTTTCACACCTGGATTTGTGGATCCTCTGCCATTTTTTTTGCAGATCATCTCCAGTTCCCTCAGGTTGGATGGTGAGTGTTGGTGGACAGCCATTTTCAAGTTTTCTCCAGAGATGCTCAATTGGGTTTAGGTCAGGGCTCTGGCTGGGCCAGTCAAGAATGGTCACAGAGTTGTTCTGAAGCCACTGCTTTGTTATTTTAACTGTGTGATCATTGTCTTCTTGGAAGATCAACTTTCGGCCCAATCTGAGGTCCAGAGCACTCTGAAAGAGATTTTCATCCAGGATATCTTTGTACTTGGCCACATTCATCTTTCCTTCAATTGCAACCAGTTGTCCTGTCCCTGCAGCTGAAAACACCCCATAGCATGATGCTGCCACCACCATGTTTCACTGTTGGGATTGTATTGGGCAGGTGATGAGCAGTGCCTGGTTTTCTCCACGCATACCGCTTACAATTAACACCAAAAAATTCAATCTTCGTCTCATAAGACCAGAGAACCTTGTTTCTCATACTTTGAGAGTCCTTCATGTGTTTTTTGCAAATTGTATGAGGGCTTTCAAATGTCTTGCACTGAGGAGAGGCTTCCATCGGCAAACTCTGCCATAGCCCCGACGGGTAGAGGGCTGCAGTGATAGTTGACTTGTGGAACTTTCTCCAATATCCCTACTGTATCTCTAGAGCTCAGTCACAGTTATCTTGCGGCTCTTCTTTACCTCTCTCACCAAGGCTCTTCCCCCACGATTGCTTAGTTTGGCTGGACGGCCGGGTCGAGGAAGAGTTGTGGTCGTCCCAAACTTCTTCCATTTCAGGATTATGGAGGTCACTGTGCTCTTAGGAACCTTGAGTGCTGCAGAAAATTTTTTGTAACCTTGGCCAGATCTGTGCCTTTCCACAATTCTGTCTCTGAGATCCTTATGCAGTTCTTTAGACCTCATGATACTCATGTGCTCTGACATGAACTGTGAACTGTGAGGTCTTATGTAGACATGGGTGTGCCTTTCCTAATCAAGTCCAATCATTTTATTAACAACAAACTGGGCTCCAATGAAAGAGTAGAAACCATCCAAGGAGGATTGAAGGAAATGGACGCATGTGAGTTTATATATGTGTGTCACAGCAAAGGGTCTGAATACTTATGACCATGTGATATTTCAGTTTTTCTTGTTTTATAAATTTGCAAAAATTTCTACATTTAGTTTTTCTTCCTTTCAAGATGGGGAGTGTACATTAATAATCTTACTAAATGGCTGCAATGAAACAAAGAATGAAAAATGAAAAAAAGGTTAAATAGTTTCTTACACACGTATATACATAACAGTCAGACAGTTAAATAGATTTGGGGTTCCATTTGACTTTTAAATTTCTCCATCATGGGAAAGTCTTTGTGACTTTGTGCCCACACAGCAGAAAAAGCATTTGTGAGGTCAGTTACTGATGTTGGATAAAAAGGTCTGGTAAACATTTGCCATTTTGATTCAAATTTGATGAGGTGAGGTGAAATTTTATGCACTTATTTGAGTGAAACACCTGAATTCAATACATATTAAATGACTGGCCAAGTAGTATAGTTAAAGACATTTAGATTAACACAATTCCTTTGAGAATTCCTTTGTGGTGCTTTTCCAGGCAGATTTATTAATCTTGCATCCGACTTTGAATTTAAGACACTGACATAATACCCAAAAGGTAAGTCTACCTCTGGTACTAGATAATAAAGATTCTAATTTGAGATGGATTTATTGATTTGACAGGTTGGAGACTTAAAGCAAACTTAGAGGTTTTAATCTGAAAAAAGAAATGTTAAATATTAACTCATCTGTGAAAGATGGTGAATGATTTAGTCAAAATGATTTAGTCAAAATTTGCAAAAAATAAGCCTTAGTTGTCGTCTGGAAAATCAACAGAAAGGTTCTATTTATAGGTTTTACCCTTAGATTTGTAACAGCCAATGCAAAAAAGGGTTAACAAATGAAACAATGTATAAAGCCTATGTGGAAACTATACAGGGTTAAACTTTTTTAAGATGGTTCAAAACTTTTATTTTTTCTTACAATTTGGCGAGCATTTAAAACAATTATTGTGCATGCGGCCTGTTAGAAAACCCCAGTTCATTTTCCCCGGGAAAAGGGGTTTAAACAATGTTGATTTTTGTGTTACCAAAAATATTTTTCTTTGAGGCCCTTTTGAGAGTTTCGTTTTTGAAAAAATTCCACTGACCGGGGCACACTTTAAAAAATCTTAGTAAAAGCAAGAAAATCTAAGAAAGTATACTATAGTCATGGCCTTAATAATAGAAGGTATCCAAACAAGGAAGTTGTAACACATTAGTGGGCCCATGTGCAAAGTTTTTATATGTGCCCCCGTATTCTATCCTTATCTAATCTACCTAGAGGTAATTTTTAAAACATATTAGGGTAGGAATATAGGTTTATTTAAGCTGTTTAAAAGTATTGATGGAAAATTTAAGATGAAATCTTTTTTTCCTTGTCCTTCAGGCAAAAAAGGGATTTCCCACCTGCCACTGAAAGGACTTTTGGGAAATTTTTTTGAATTTGCATGGTATCCCAAAAAGAAGACCCCCCGGGAAACCCATTGTGTTATTTATTTAGTCCAAGCTGTCTAAAAGGGAGCCATGTGTTGCTGAAAGAAGTGTGGGAAACCAGATTTTACTTCTAAATTCATATTTAACTTAGTCCCCATCACATCTATGGGATAAAAGGTAAACTGAGAAAGGAATTCTCGTAAGACCTCAAAATTGACTGTCTGAAGGTGGTGTCATCTGAGCACCTTCAGATTCAAATTCAAATAAAAATATTTGACCGTACTTTTGAAATTTTCAAGGGGGCAGCTCCAGATGTATAGGCATCTGATATAACCTCCCTGATGTAATGGAAAGGTTTAGAGTAGTTTTAAATCCTCTGAAAAAGATTATTAAGAGATTCTTAACACAATCACAATCTCTCTCCCCCCCCCACCCGAGGAGGGTTTAGTATTTGAAAAAATAAAATTTTTGTTTTGGTACCCCAAATCCCGGGTTTTCCCGTGATCTACTGTCCCCAAAAATGGAACAGTAAGTGTTTGTCCTGATTTTATAGAGGGAAAAAAAAGAGTATTTACAAAGGGGTACACTCACCGGCCCCCTTTATTAGGTAATGCCAATGCTGAAAAAACTTAATTTTAAAAGCCAATCACATGGCGGAATCAGTGCATTTAGGCATTAGACATGGGCAAGAAATCTCTGCATTTCAAACCCAGCAAGAAATGGGGAAGAAAAGGGATTTGAGTGCCTTTGAAAATGGCTGGTTGTTGGTGCCAGAAGGGCTGGGTTTAGTATTTCGAAACTGCTGACTCTGGGATTTTCACGCACAACCATCCTAGGGTTTCGAGAATGGTCCCAAAAAGAAAAACATCCTGGCGGCAGTCCTGTGGGGGAAATGCCTTTTTAGCCGAGTCAAAGGAAATGGGGGAAATGGGTTCGGTGAAAAAAAGGCAACAGTGATCAAATTGCCCCCCTTAAACCAAAAGGGAGGCGAAGAGCATTCTGAAAACCAAGTACGGCAACTTTTAGGAGATGGGCTACAGCGCGAAGACCACACGGGTGACTTTTAGCTAAGAACAGGAAAATGAGGCTCCAATTTCCCCGCTCATCGAAATTGGCATAGAAGATTGGGAAAAAAGTTGCCTGGTCTGATGAGTCTCGTTTCTGCTGCGACTTTTGGATGGAGGGGCAGAAAATTTGCGTCAACAAATGAAACATGGATCCATCCCGCCTTGTACAACGGTTCGGGGGTGGTGGTGGGGTTATGGGGTGGGGGTTTTTTTCTTGGCACTCTTTGGGCCCCTTGGTACCAATTGAGCATCGTTGCAACACCTTGTTGAATCTATGCCACGAAGAATTGAGGCAGTTCTGAAGGCAAAAGGGGGTCCAACCCGTTACTAGCATGGTGTACCTAATAAAGTGGCCGGTGAGTGTATATACATGGATCAGCAGATAAAAGTATATATTTCTCCAACACATGCAGCAGAGAAGCAAGCAGGAAACTAACTTTCAAGATAGGTATGAGAAGTAATCTTCCAAGCAAAATGTCACGATTTGCGAATCTCCCTGCCTCCTGTCTGAAAGTAATTTCCCATTTGATCCTGGAAATTGGAATCTGTCCTATCCTCTGACTGCTGTTTCCATCCAGCAAGGTGACACCCAGTCTCTGAGCACTCTCCCAGAGGGAGCTTGCCAGCAATTAAGTCCAGCTTTATAGTCCAGCCTTTGGGTGCTTTCACATAGTGCAGTTTTGGTGCAGTTTTAATTGCGCTCCAATTAAACTGAATTTATTACCAGCAAGCTTCTTTCAGTTGTCTAACTTGTTCAGAAAGATGTTTCAAGTAAGTCATCAATTACTGTGTGTGAAGTCTTGTGGACTACAAACACACTAATTGACTACTCACTTTCCAAACAATTTAGATACGTGAAAAAGCTGACTGGTAATAAAGGCAGTTTAATTGGAGCACAGTTAAAACTGCACCAAAACTGCACTGTGTGAAAGCACCATTTAGCTCCAGTCTTTGCCAGAGATTCTCTTTGACATGTTGGTTCCTGCATGTGCTCTGCTTGTGGATTCCTGCTCTGTTCTCTGGCCACCTGGACTTTTGTTCTCTTTCATTTTTTTCTGGTTTTCTGTTTGATGCACTCTGTTTTGACCCTCATGTGTCCTTGGATTCACCCTTTTATTTTAGATATTCTTTATGGAACTGTTTGTATTTTTGTTGTATGTTTACTTGTTACACAATAAACTCCGTTTTGAAAGAGACCTGTTACATAACTTCCTCAACCCATTAATGACGCAGCACTTTTGTGATTTTTGTTTTTTGTTCCCACCTTCCAAGAGCTGTACCTTTTTTTCCTGTCTGCATAGTTGTATGAGGGCTTGTTTTTTATAGAACAGGATGAAATTTTTAATGGGGCAATTTACAGTACCATATAATGTACTGGGAAACTCTAAAAATTTAACAGTGGGGTAGTATGTGAAAAAAAACAATTGTGACATTTATGCATTGGTTTTGCCTTTATGAAACATACTGTTCAGTATAAATGACATGCTGTCTGTATTTTGCAGGTTACTATTATCCTAATGATAGTAAGTTTATAGAGTCATCGTTATGTTTAAAAAAAAAATTAAGCTTTTTTCTATTTTATACATTTGCGCTGTGGTGCCATTTATTGCGACCAATCATTTTTGTTTTATTGTTTTTCAATCGATGGAGTGAGGGTTCATTTCTTGCAGGCCCAAGTGTAATTTTTATTTGTTCCATGTTTGGACACATGCAAGTTTTTGATCACTTTTCTTGCAATTTTTTGGGGATGTGAAATGACCAAAAAAAAAATGATAAATGATGATACATTTTAATACATCTGACTTTAACAGATAATACCAATTAGGTGTAACATTTTTATTTATCCATTTGTTAAATTGCAAAAGGCAGATGTTTTTAATTTGGATTTTTTTTTATACATTGTATTTCCATACTCTCCACTGCTGTGTAAATTAATGTGTGAAAGGGTTAAGAAGAAAGAAATATCTCAGACTGATACAGGTGCGATGTCCAAGGTCTTAACCTGAAAACTGCTTTGCAACTTTCACCCAGGTGACTTAGGCCATATTCTACATTGAGTGAGGTTGAGAATGCACCAACCTGGAAGAGTACTGTGGGGTACTAAGGAAACTTGAGGAGGTCTATCAGAATGCCCTCTAGCAGAAAAATAATTTTAATGGGGTGTTCTCACAAAACAAAGTGTAGTGCCACAATCGGTTAGCTGCAAGCCAACCGTGCATAAGAATGAGGAGGGCGGCGCTAGACTTTGCTTCATGGGAACATCCAACTACCCAGTAGATCATTTTAGAGATGTACCTCTGGATTGATCCAGAGCACTTATTAGGCTGTCATACAACCGAATGAGATCTCAATCATATACCATCAATCATCTCTTACAATCATCATTCTAAAAAGTGAGGCACACATTAGGCTGTCCTCTGACACCATTGTGCTTGAGGAAGGACATCCACTGGGTCTTCAGTTGCTCTCTAAGATGCATATGAAGTCTAGCCTCTAGCCTAGTTCTCAGGTTCTCCTATGATACCATGTTAGGTACTGCAGAAACCCACTGAAGTAGTCTCATATGAGCACAAGACCATAGAACTGGCTTTTGGGGGCCTACACTACAGAATTCAGTGATTGGTGTGACAGAACTTAGCATTACAGAGGTCTCACATGAGTCCATAGATTTATCTCTATGTTAGCACTGATTAGTCCTATACTGTGTTTGCTGTCCTAATGACAATATCTTATTATTCCTAGAGGATTAAAAGAAATTCTTAACTTACTAGAATTCCCAAAACTGAATACAAGTTGTGGGAGTGAAATGGGATCCTTTTCAATCTATTAATCCACATAAATTTGTTAGGCACTTTACAGTTAGATAGCTAAAAAGCTCTGAAGTGAAAATCCATGCTTTTCTAACTGAGGCACCTCATTGAAGTACCTATTCATCACTCGCTATGGAACCGAGGGCTATAAGACAATTTATTGAATGAGAGTAATCCAAAGGTTTCAATATAGTTTTAGAAGCTGGTCAATAGAGGCAGAAATAATAACTAGTCGTCCTGTCAGGCACCCGTCACTGTATTCAGAACTGTGCAACATCAGTAACCCAGAGGGCAGGGACACTCAGCACAAAATGGTTACTGACAGTCATTGTTTTCTATAGCCTTGTTGTCACATGATCTTCTGACCTTCTTTGGAGCATGGAGTAAGATATTTAAATATTTATAAAATGTTTTGCGAAAAAAATGTGTGTACGTCCAACATCCTCTGCAGTTTTATAACAAATGGCAAAGGCAGCACTTCAAAAAGAACATCAAAGTTTATTTACCCAACATCAGCAACATTTCAGCCTAAAAACAATGGTGGAACTGAATTATTTCTCCACATTTTCATGGCTCAATACTATGAAAACTATGGAACACCTGTGAACCCAAAATGCACAATACACCCTTAGATGAATTCCCTGAGGTGTGTTGAATTTAAAATGGGGTGACATCTAAAAGGTTTTACCTGTTCTGGTACTATGGGGGCTTTTCAAATATGACCTGGTACCCACTAAAATCTGCATTCCAGAAGCAAAATAAAGCTACCTCCCTTGTATGCCATGCCATGTGCCCAAACATCCACACCTACACATAGAATGTTGGCAAACTCGGAAGAAGTTACATTATATGTTTTGGAGTGCTTTTTATCCAAGATTCCTTGTCAACATGAAACATTTTCAGCTACAACTACATTTTATGGGGAAAAAAATACTTTCGTAGCCAAACATTAAAAAAAATTGTGACACACCTGTGGGTCCAATATACTTACTACACCTTAATCAATTTAAAAAATAAAGGTACCTATTTAAATCCTCGTATGTCAATGTTCATTATGATGAACCTGAGGAAATATGTTAAAGATGAAACGTGTCATTCTATATGAAATAAACAAGTTATGGAATTGATTAAGGTTTTCGCTAAAACTAAGATGACCAAAGCAGACATTTGTTTAGTTTTTAGCTAAAGTTTTTACTTTTGAGCCGCAAACCTAAAAAATATATGAATGAAAATAAGGCCCCAAAATTCAATAGGTGCTCCTCCTATTCTGAGGCTTGTGGTTGAGACAAATAGTGCACTAGGGCCACATATGTTATATCACTTAAAAATGCAGAATCAGAGGAAGCAATATTGAGTTGTGTTTCCCTATTATCTTCTACTGTATTCCAGTAAATAATGGATACAAATTTAAAATCTGCAAAAAAAAGTGAAATTTGGAAATATCCCTTTCACTTTACTTTATTCTCTGTGAAACCCCAAAAGGGTTAACAAACTTTCCAAACACTGTTTTAAATATTGTAGTTTCTTCTATGGAGTCATTTATATGGGTATCTAATATGTAGACCATAAGCCAAGTCAGAACTGGACTAATCACTAAAAAAATCTGTGTTGCAAATGTTCTCGAAAATTAAAATAAGCAAGGATTGTATGGAGCAATGTGTCATGAGAAAACAATCTATAAATCACATGTATAGGTAAATGTATTAAAAAGTTATTCCATTTAAAATTTTAATCAATTGTACTGTAATTTTCCAAAAATGTATTTCTTTTTTTTTTTAATCATTAAAAATGTTTATTTTAGTTTTATCACAAAAACTACACATAACTACAAAAAGTAGCAAGTAGGAACAGAGAAGAACAAATATAACTGATATCAAGTATACATCGAAGTACAATTATTACAGACATATAGTGCAAGAGAAGAATAATACACGTCCAAAATGTATGGAGCCGGAAAACAATACATGTCATTCATCGGATGTAAAAAAGAGATGGGATTATAACATTCACGATACTCAGCAGGTAACTCATTTGAATAAACTGCCCGGCAATAGGTAGATGAACATAACTTTAAAACCTGTGTTTGAAATGTCTGGAATCAGCCCAGGACCACTGGAACTAGCAATCTTGGATATATCTAGATTTACCTGTTGCTTTCCACACAGTAGTATTCTACATATTAATTGCCGCCAGATCAGTGATTGATTTTCATTGGAAAGTGCCCACTCCTTTAGATATCAGTAAAGTAATCAGCAGAACTAACTTCAACTACCCTCTGAAACTTGCCTAGTAATCCCACCTCATTTAGTCCCCAAAAATGTGTTTCTATTCGTCCCAAATAGTGTTGAGCGATTGCGTTGGCTATCAAGATCGATCGATAGTCGATAGTCGGCCGCTATCGATAAGGTTTTCGATAGTGAGCATCGATTATGAGCGATTACCATTAAAGTTAAAGGGAGAGCAACAAAAACCTTCATTATTACACCCAAACAAGGCTGGAGAAGCTGAAATTAACATCCACAACAGTCCCAAAAGGATACGTGCTACATCTTAGGCAACACACTTAGGGTTATAAAAGTTTACAGAAAAAAAGTCACAGACCCTTCACTAATCCTGTCTTGTACCACACCTGACCCTTAAACCGCATTTACCCCAAATTAAAAAGTGCCAGAAGCAGTATGATTTGAACCATCAATGTTACTTGAACTGGACATTGAATACCCTGTCCTGGAACGCAGCATGAGCCCCCAAAACCCGCATGAACCCCCAGATTTAAAAAGTGCCGCAAAAAGGGGTCTTTCAACCACCATTTTATTTCCCCTGGCATTGACTATACCTGTCCTGGACCGCAGTATGTCCATTAAAACAGTGTGACCCCCAGAATAAAAAGTGCCGGGAAAAGGAGTCTGTTATGTCGTATCTGTTATGTTTTCTATAATACACGGGATTTTTTGCATCTTTCAATTCAAATGTGGGGACTATAGAATTGCTGTTTTAAGATTTACGTGGATGCTGCGTCAAGGAACAAAGCTGGGTGCGCAAATGTCAAAAAACACTTAACTGTTATGTTGTGGTTTAATAAACGATATTTTGTGCACCTTTCAATGCACCTGTGTGAATATAGAATTGCTGTTTAAGATTTACGTAGATGCTGTCATCAATGAACAATGCTGGGTGCGCAAAAGTCAAAAACACGTAACTGTTTATGTTTTTGGTATAATAAACGGTATTTTTTGCACCTTTCAATTCACCTGTGGTGAATATAGAATTGCTGTTTTAAGATTTACGTAGATGCTGCGTCAATGAACAATGCTGGGTGCGCAAAAGTCAAAAAAACGTAACTGTTATGTTTTGGTATAATAAACTATATTTTTGCACCTTTCAATTCACCTGTGGTGAATATAGAATTGCTGTTTTAAGATTTACGTAGATGCTGCGTCAATGAACAATGCTGGTGCGCAAAAGTCAAAAAACACGTAACTGTGATGTTTTCGTACGATACACGGTATTTTTGGCAACAAACAACCTGTGCTGACTACAAGATTGCTGTAATTAAATTAAACTTCAAGGTGGATATATCAACAGTCACATGTTTAATGGGTAAAATTAAAAATTAACACCTATCTGAAATGTATACTTATAATAAACTTGGAGTTTTGCAGATAACAAAGATATCTGCAGTTACTAGAAATGATGTGTATCCAATATAAGTTCAGGATGCCCAATATCCAGGAAATATTCAATAGCAAACTGTTAATAATAAAGATATTCCACTACAATGGCTACACTAAGTCTTGGTGAACTTTATCCAGTGTTCTTTATAGATAGAGCTTGTCTGTGTTCACCCGCGGGCCCCCCCCCCCCGCTCCTACCGCCGTGAATTACAGCGGTAGATGCTGCTGTAAATTCTCTAGCTAACTACATAAAATCTTCAAATCTCTAATCTAACTAAATTGGAAGGATCACAGCTAATAGTAGAGGTTTCTCTGTGCAGAAATAGACTAATTATCGCTGAGCTGTTTGGCCACAGGCAGAGCGCAGTCCTATCCCATGAGACGCTGAGAGACACTGAGGCTGAAACAGGAAACGCTGTTCTATGTAAAACGAGGTCATGTGATTTTTCCAGCCAATCGCAACCATACACATCCCAGTCATGACGTCGCACACACATCTCACCCTGCTCTATCTGTAATCTGATTTGCTGGCCGCCAAAATTACAGGAAGCGCCGAAAAAGCGCGATCTTAATAGATGATGCCAGATTTTAACCTTATTATCGCATGATCTGGAAATTTCGATCACCATAAAAACCTTGCCGATTTCAACTTTGTCGATAAAAATCGCTCAACACTAGTCCCAAACCATCAGATGACTCAAAATTATGTCTCAATAGTGTCCCTGTAAACAATATTGACAGATAGATAGTGACCCAAACAGTGACAGTGTCCTATATGGTAACCATCTCCCACACAGTAAAAGTACCCCTATTTGTGCTCAACACATTGATAGTTCCCCCTTCAGACCCCACAAAATATAAATTCCTTAAAGGGGCTTTCTCACCATGTGGTTTCACAAAGTCACAAGCAGCTTTACACTCACTCAACCTGTCACGCTGTGAGTGGTTCTGTAGCAGTGATTAGCAAATTAAGCTTCTCTATATCTGTATGAGACATTGCAAATATGTAAGTACAGGAGATTTAATCCTCAGTAAACAAAACTACAAGTGCTCTGAGGAGTGAAAACAATTGCTAATCTGTAAACAAAAGCTAATCCTGTTAGCCATAATACGTCTTCTCCAAGAGTGAGCTCTGTCCATGGTGACATGTGATCTGTCAAATCAGGAAGAAAGATATGGTTGTAACCAGAGAAGTCTTAAATTACCTGTCCAAACATGTTAAAAGCTAATCTTTGTAGTGAGAAAATCCACTTTAACTGTGTCTTTCAAAGCACTTCCACACCATACATGTTTATCACACAGCTACCTATGCACCTCCAGTGTACCCTCACTGGCCTAATACAACTCTCCATTGCACATCCAATTAACTATTCCACAGTCCACCATATTCCACCCACACAAGCATCCATTGGCTTTTCACATGCTTTTCAAAGCAGCCCTATAAGCTTCCTGGTTAATGTACTTCCAGTTCATGGGCATCATTCTTCATTTTTAGTCCTTACATTTTTAGCGTAATGAATGTCACGTCTTAATCTCTAGTAGCACCTCACCCACATCTTCCTGACTAATTCTTCTTCCACACACGCTTCTCAGAACCTACCATCAAGCTCATATCTGTCATAGAGTCAAATGAATTGAGATTGTCACAGCCATTTTGATGTCAGGAGATTCTTAAAAAAAAAAAAACGTAATTATTATTATGTATTTACCCCTAGTTTTCAACTTTTTATGCATTCTGGTGAACTCTATGCTCTGTCTATCCAAACACTCAGGGCCACATGTATGAAAACTGTCTAAAATCGCGATTTTTGTGCATCAATGTACAGCATTAATTGCTGTGCTTTCCAGGACAAAAAACGCATTAAAAAATGCATCAAAAATACACGAAAAATGCACTGTGTGAAAGCACCCTAATGCTTCAGAGTGCTGTGTTTCATGTCCACGAATTAATTACGCCAACAGCTCATCTCTTCATAGATATATTCATGTTCTACCCACTTTTTAGATAACATTCCTTACATTCTCCTTCCTTGCTCTCTTATGTCTCTTAACAAAAGCAAATCTTTTCATACGGTAGCATAATTATAATGCTTGTAACTGTATCTGCAGGTCCTGTATCCTGTTTTTTTCTAAGCGATGCTTCATACATAATACATTTTCTTCCTTGTAGTCTAAGAGGAAGCACATTGACAGTCACTAAGTGAACAGATACTGTTAATTTTATATCACAGCCTGTATCTGGTTATATACAGGCATCCGAACAAGCTTAATGTTCCAAAGGCTGAGAAAACCACCATGCCTTTTCATGGTGATCACTAAGGAGCTGTAGAGAGCCATGTTTTACGTGCTGAAGACAAAGTGCTTCATACGTTTTCTTCGCCATGTCGAATGACATTCTAGGTCCTGCTCTAACGGCTTGGTTCCTACAATCCAAAATGACCACCACAGTCAAAAGTAACCACAACATTATTGAAATGGACTAACCCTATAACCCCTATCACCAGGAACCTTAAATAGGCTATTAATACATTAAAGGGGTGTTACTTATTAGCACCCTTCCATGCTGCAGGTTAGCTCATAGTTTGCTATGAATTGCACCATGGAAGAGTGCTGGTGGGTGGTGGGGAACACCCTCTAGGCCTGATGTTAGGACACACTAAGGGCCTCATGTATGAAAACTGTCTAGATCTAAGACTTTGTTACCCACAGCAACCAATCAGAGCTCCGCTTTCATTTCATATAGTTCTTGGAAAAAAGGAAAGGGGAGCTTTGGTTGCTATGGACAACAAAGAAAGTTTTACACCTAGACAGTTTTCATACATGTCCTCCTATGTGTAGTCCTAACACAAGCCTGGGTCATTATGACACAGAAGATAATGTATTAGCATACAACAGAATGCTAATACATCATAAACTTAAAATAAATATATAAGCCGTTACTGTCTTTTTTTTCTCTAACATATAAGTCTGTTTGCAAACATGATAGTGTGAACATACCTGTATTTTTGATAGGCTGCTGTAATGCCACTTATATGTTTGTAATCAATATGCCAATTATTTTGGTCCCCCATTTGTGTTTTTAAACCTGTCCACACCAGATTCCTAATATTCTATGACTAAAAACTTCATAGTTCTGAAACGAGTCAGCTGAAAAAGGTGGGCATTTAATCACTACACATTTTTTGCCCCATAATATGCTATGGAATTTTAATAGCGGAAATAAAATTTGGAATTTTTATATTTTACAACAAAAGTTGTGGGTACCCATAATTTTTCCTATTTAGCAGATTGTTTTCATATTATGTCTCACCTGGGCCAGCGAGTTAAAAATGGGTTATCAAATACCTCAGTTTTGAAGATGACACAATTTCATTTTTGTTTCAGAGGATAATGTATTAGCCTACAGCAGGATGCTAGTACATCATAAACATAAAATAAATATGTAAGCAGTTATGGATGCTGAAATGCAAAGAGGAAACAAAATGTACTGTGTCTCTTAGACTCAACCAGGCTTGTCATTCAGGGCTATTCAGTTTGCTTGGCATTTTTATTCAGAATTGAAGATATGTTCTTGTTTTGCTAGGTAGTCATCCTCTCTCAGGGTCTGAGTCCTGGCACTCCTAATGTTTGTTTGACCTTCTATTGTTGACTTTGTGACTTTGTGAATCATTCCTTGATTGTTTCTTTCTTTTCCCTGATATACTCCTGTTGCCAACAGCTTGTCATGCTATGTTTTAAGGCTAACAATATGTTGGGTGCTACCCCAGTGAGTTACAATACACTTATTATTATTATCCACTTTTTTGTGTTCTTTGATTCTTTTGCTGCCCATCTGTAAATGTCTCACATTAATGTAACTGCCTGTTCAATTCCCTTCCTGACAACTTGCTAATGTTTTACCATCTCCAAGTGTACTTTGTAAAATTTCTGGCTAATTTATGTCCTATGATCAATTCTTGTAAAGCCACATTCCTTTCTAATTTACGTTTTTTTGTTTTAAAAACCCCTTCTTTACTTTGGAATTTCCCCAAAAAACCCAAGCGGGGAAGTGATTTCCCCAAAAGGGGCTTTGTCACGGGCAACGGTGGGTTGGGAAATCCTCTGGCCCACCCAAGCAGGGCCAATACCACCCAGGGAGGGGAATCTAAGTAGGTCCCGGTTTTCACCAGAGCCCGCCACAGAAAATTCCTTTTCCGTTTTCCCGGGTGCCCCATTGAAAAAGATGTAATTTTTGGGGGCCCGGGAAAGGGACCCCTTTTGGACCACCGCAGGCAGGGTGGGAAGCCCACGCCACGGGGGAAAACTAAGAAGGCCCCGATATTCACCGGGATCTATAGGTCGCTCCCCCCTGACGTGCCCTTGCTTGGGGGAAAGGCACCGGGGTGTAGCGTGGTAAAAAATCGAAAGGCATGGGCCCGTAGTGGGGGACAGGAAAGGAAAGGGTCGGGAAGGGCGGCAGATGTTCGTGGTCGAGGGAGGAGGAAAAGGGGTTTAAGGTCACGGTAATCAAACAAAAACAAAAGGGGAACACTTTCTCATAGGGGGAAAGGCCAAAGATCCGGAAAAGCGAATCAGGAAGGGGCAGGCAAAAAAAAGGGCATTGCCCGGGGAAATCCCCCAATTACCGGGGGTTGCGGGCCCTTTAAAATTTAAAGAGCCGGTGCTGCGCGCCCTGGGAGGGGGAGCGCGCGCCCCGGGAGACAAAAAGCTTCGGCGGGAGCGTGGCCGGGTAATTTTCAGGGACCCGGCCCGGCAGAGCAAGCGGGGCCCCTTTGCCCGACAGGGCAACAGGGGCGCCGCTCGCCGGGGGGAAACAGGGGTCCCTCCCGCCCCCGGGATGAGGAAACGCGGGAGCACTCGTGAGAGGCATACAGATATGTCCTGGACATCGTGAGGGCTCTCAAGCAGGGCCCGCAGAATTGCAACAGGGGCCCCAAGGCGCCGTTGGCTTTCCTAAAGCCCAGAACCCCAAAAAGGGCTTTTTTGGGCTGTCGTGACGTCCCCGGGGGGCATAGTTTTGAAAATTTTGCCTGGAGTGCAGTGTTTTTCCCTTTTCCAAATAATATGAATCTGAAGATCACTGACACAAGTTCTCTATAGTGAAAAGTAAAAAAAAAAGTAAAAAGTACAAAAAAGTAAAACACAAACAAAAAATAAAATAAAAACACGTACACTACCCTTGTCCTTTTTACAAACGCCAAGTGCCCCAAAAAGGATTAAAAATAAATAAATACTCATATTTGGGATTGCTACATGTTTACCCTATAAATCTGTAATGTTGAGATTTTCATTAATCCCGCAGCACATAAAATGAAATAAAAAGTGACCAAAAACTCAATTAAATATCATATTGACACCAAAAAAATGTCGATTCATCCAGCAAAAAAGAGCCCTTATACCATGAATTTGGGAAAAAAAAAAAAAAAGTTCGGTATCAAAGTTAGGGGATGCAAAAATTTTGGGTTTTTACAAAAAAAAAAACTTTTTTTTAAGGGCATAAAAAAAGCTTTTTGTATAAACCCCCGGAGTAAAAAGCCGACCCGAGTAAAGCCGAGCACCTACTTGCCACAAAAAACGGGAAAAAATTTAAAATTGCCTAAAATATAAGCCAAGGGGGGAAAAAAGGGCAGCGCTACTGGTAAATTAAAAAAATAAAAAAAAGATACCAATAAAATTCCCATAGGCAGGAATAGTTTTAATGTTCCCCATAGGCATTTAATTTCCCATAGGCAGGTATATGTCCCCCATAGACAGGTTAAAAGGCAGATTATGTCCCCCCATGGGGAAAGGTTAAAGGCGGGTATATGTCCCCCATGGGCGGGTTTAAAAGGCGGGTAAAATATCCCCCTTTAAAAGGGTAAGGCAGTATGGGAGGTATAGGGTCCCCACAAGCGGGTTTAATGGGCAGGTATTTTGCCCCTGGGCAGGAAAATTTGTCCCTAAAAGGCATTTATAGGCAGGTAAATGTCCCCCAAAGGCGGGTTATGGGCCAGGTATATGCCCCCCCAAAGGCAGGATATTTTCCCAAAGGGCAGGTTATAGGCATTAAAATTGCCGGGAAAAAATTTTTTTCCCTTAGGGGAAATGGGCGGGTTAAAGGCGGGTTTTATTTTTCCCCAAAAGGGCAGTTATGGGCAGTAAAATTTCCCTATAGGCAGGGACATATAACTTACCTTACTCCAAATTGCGCTCCACCCCGGGCGCTCCGCTTCGGGCAAAAGGGGCGGGGATTTCACAGGCCAGGGCGGGCAGCGTGATGACATAACACGCTGCCTGTCCCGGGAAAACCCCCGGACACCCCGCAAGTCTGGGGCCTTGGCCAAAAGACCACGGGCGGGGGCAGGGAGCCTCGCCTTTTCCCCCGCAGGGTATCTTCACCGTATGCGCTCCCGGGAGGGAATCGCATACATGTGAAAGATCCCCCGACAATCCCCCGGGGGCTAGGGGCAGCCCCCGGAAACCACCTCCCTTATTTGGGGAAATTCTGCATTTTCGCCCCTGAGAGTGGGCCAAGTAGCAAAAAGGTCCCGGGGCCCGGCGCAGGGGCCCAAATGAAAGTGCCCAGTGCAAACAGTGACTCGAGTATAAGCCTAAGGGTTTTTTCCCGGGCACATTTTTTTGTGCTGAAAAATTTGGTTATACCCCGAGTATATACCGTATATAAATTGGGTATCACCGTAATCGAAATAAAAAAAGAGAAAAACAAACCCTTGGGTGTTTTTATAGGGATGGTGAGCACTTTTAAATTAAAATAAAAACAAAAGGCACTAATAGGATTGAAGCATTTTCTTCACTCTGCCTTTCAAAAACAGATTTAAAAGCGATAAAAAAGCCTGCACCCCGAAATTTTTAAAAAAAAAATGCCCAACCCCTCCCACAAAAATTTCAAGCCCAAAAAACCCAGCTTTTTTTCACAAAAAATAAAAAAAAGTTTGGCTCTCAGACTTTTTTTGATGCAAAAAAAATTTTTCCCCTTTTGAATAAAAGTGTTTTTTTTTGAAATAAAAGCAGTAAAACATAAAAAAAAAAAAATTTTTGGTATCATGAAAATCATATCGACCCTAAAGTAGGGTTTTGCATTCATTTAAAAGGCACATTTAGAATTTTAAAAAAATAAAAAAACACTCCCAAAAGATTGCTGTTTTTTGGGTTTAAAACACCTCACAAAAACCTTGATTAAAACCCATTTAAAGGACTCCATAAGGGAAACAAATAAAAATTCTACTCCCCCGCAAAAACAAGCCCTTTAATCATTTTCATGTACGTACGCAAATAAAAAAGGGAATGGCTTTTGAGACTATAACAAAAATAAAAAATGCAATTTTTTACAAACAAATCCAAATTTTTAAAAGTAGTGGAAAAATAAAAAAAAATGTAAAATTTATATATTGCAATTGAAACCCCTTTGCATAGTAAAGTTTTTCCCGTCATTTATACCACACGGCCAAAACAATGTAAAACGAAGCCCAAAAACCAAAGGGGGGACTGTGTTTTTTCCCCCCCATTTTATGGACCCCTTTCTAAAAAAAAAAAG
The DNA here is from genome assembly GCA_025379985.1 of Phyllomedusa bahiana. Lineage (NCBI taxonomy): Eukaryota > Metazoa > Chordata > Amphibia > Anura > Hylidae > Phyllomedusa > Phyllomedusa bahiana. The sequence continues at coordinate 32,454 of JAODAL010020423.1, forward strand.
TGGGGCAAACCTTTTCGCCCAAATGGCACAAAACAACCCCTAGATGAGATCCAAAGAAGGGGGTTTTAGGGGAACTTCTGGAAAGTTTTAAACCCGTTCTGGTACTTTTGGGGGGCCCAAACCCAAAAACTGCGTTTCCAAAAGCCAAAAGTACTCCCCCCCCTTGTAAACCCTTTCCCAAATTTCCCAAACAACCCTTTTTCAAACCCCCATATAGGGTTTTCTGAAACTTTCACAAAAAATTTGCAGTGCTTTTTTTCCCGGTTCCTTTAAAAATGAAACCCTTTTCAGCTAATATTGCAGATTGGGTTTATATACTCACTAAAAACCCCTGGGTATATTTTCCCTTTAAAGGGGTTGAAAATTTCCCCGTATGGGGGATTTTTAGGAGTGTTTTTAAGTTTTTTCACCCCCTTTGGTTTTCCCGCAAACCTGTGATGGCTCCCCAAAAAAAAATTGGGTTTAAAAAAGGAAAAAAAAAAGGAAAAAACCCCCCAAGGCCCCGGGGGTCTCCCCCCTACCCCTGAGCTAGTGCCTTTAGCCCCGTAATGCACTAGGGTAGGCTTCCCAAAAACTGCAGCCCTCCAGCTTTTTGGGGAAAAACAAATCCCTTTATGCATTTATATAATCTATAACATTGGGGATGTGGGAGTTGTAGTTTTTTCCCAAAAGCTTTAGGGGGCCCAGTTTGAGGATCCCGCACAGGGTAACATTTAGGGAAATTTTTTAAACATTTGCCCGAATCGGGGAAATTTATATTGATTGCATTTCCCTGAAAAAACCAAAAAAAAATGAAATTTTTAAATTTTCCCCCCCACTTTGGGGTTTTAAATTTTTGTGAAAAACCTAATGGGTTTTTCAAAAACTTCCTAAAAGCGGGGTTTTAAAATTTCTTTAAGGGGTGTGTTTCTTTGAAGAAGTGAAATTTTTGGTGGTTTTCTAACATACAGGCCCTCAAACCCTGTCAGAACTGGACGGTCCCAAAAAAAATTTGCAAATTTTTTTTGAAAAAGTGGGAAAAAATTTCTAGAAAAATTTCTAAGCCCCCTAATGTCGTAAAAAAAAAAATAAATTAAAAGACGTTTAAAAAATGATGCCAACCTACAGTAGACATATAGTAGATGGTACTTCTAAACTATTTAATGGAATTTAAATATTTGTCCTACACCCCAGAAATTTTTGAACTGAATATTTCACAATATTTTGATATTTTTCACAAATAAACAAGGATTGTATGGACCAAAATTTCTTATTAACGTAAAGCACAATCTCTGAACTACATGGATGGGTAAAAATATCAAAAGGTTATTCTCACATAAAGTGACCCATGTGGCTCTGTCCCGGTCCCAAAAATGTCTGTGGGAAAATAAAAAGGTTAAAGAGGACTAGAAAAAATTTTTTTAAAGAATTCTGGGTTCCTGTTTTTTAAATTTTTTATAGAAAATTTTAATAATTATTCAGTACTACTAAGAGTGTATTACTTCAGTATAATATTGTTGCAGCATGGCCCTAAAAAGCGTTTTTGTGACGGCACACAGTCACTTACAGAGTAAATTTGTTCAAGAATATATTTACTGATTTTATTCCCAATAAAGAAAAATTTAATAAAATTTTAAGGGTTTTCATTAATTTTCCCTTTTATTTTAGCAAACATTTCTTTAAATTAAATCAGGGAAAAAAGAAAACAAATGCTTGGGCCCTTTAAACCCGCAGGGTTGGGCCCCAATTTAAATTACCAGACTTACATAAGATTATTTTAAACAAACATACAGACAAAAATACAAAGGACCCATTGTTTTGTCAAGTACAGAGTGACCTGTGGCGGCTTTTGGGTTATAGCGCTGGTGGAAGTGATGATGTAACATCAGAATGCTAGATCATTGGGGGCAAAGCAATGTTAAGCTTTGAGATTAGTGCTGCATTTACAGCTTGTTCCCCATCTGATTCAGAAGGTCTTTAAAGAGGAAAATCTAAGTTCATTTGTCTCCCCTAGTCTGGATTTATTTCCATCCATTCTGCAGACAAAACTGATTTTGATACTAGATGTTGACGACCAGATACCTATGAAACTATATAATTTACTTACCAAAATCACTGTTGTAACACTTCTGATGCTCCAGTTAACTACTCAAAAATGTCATTTTGATAAGATAAGGTGATGTTTTAAAAAAAAAAAATTTAAAAGTTCCTTTAAATTTTAAATTGTGGGAAAAAAAAAGAAAAACCCAGTTTATGAAAAAAAAAGGTTTTTATGATGATTTAAACCATCCCTTTTTCCCTCATTGGTAAAAAATATCCGATTTCTTTGAAGCCAATATAAGATGCACAAAGTAGGTAGAAGACAATAACACCCACAGCTCCAGACTACATGGATTCAAAGCATAGACAAGAGCTTAAACCCTTGAGTCTTAATTTCAATTTCTCAAGGAAAACATGACCATAATGAATAAAAACAGAAAAAAGGTCAAACAACAAACTTTTTTATTTGGGGTTTTAAAAATTTTTCATGGAAAAAAAAAAGAAGCAATTCTGGGGTTTTGGGAGTCAAATTCAAGAAACAGAAGTTTCAAAAATTAATTATAAAAATGGTAAAAAGGGTAATATGTGACTGTTAAAGAAAAAAATCTATGTAGCCTTTTGCACTACAGATTATAGATCTCCTGCAGTAATGTCACTGTATAAGGAATAGTTAGGAATAGCAGAGTTGATATGCCCAAAAAAATGCAAAAGAAACACCCACATTTTGGGCCAGGGAAAAATGAGTCTGAAAAAGCCTGTGGGGTCTGTGAAACAGCAAAGGGGGAAACAAAACCTTTAAGGAGTAAAAACCAAACCATTTAAAATTTTAAACCCACTAAAACAGTTTAAAAAACCTTAAAGGGGGTTTTCCAGAAAAAGAAATAATAGAAAAGCTTTTCCTGTCATAACGAAAAAAAACCAAAAAAAACTTTAATTTTGAAAATCTGCTTTTTTGGGCAAAGGGATAGTCCCCTTTTGGAAGAACAAAATGGCAGCCGGGGTCCATCCTCGCAGAACCCTGTCCCCACCGGGAATAGGGGGGACTCTGTGATTTAAATTCTGGTTTAGGATGAAAGAAAAAAATTGAGCTGAAACTGACGACTTTTGGTAAGAAAAAGGATGGCCTGCAGAGGAAAAAAGGAGACTGAGGACTTTACACACACAGCCCCACACACACCACATATATTTATATATATATATATAAATAATTTTTAATAAGCGTTTTTATTTAAAGATAATAAATTTGGTGTTATATAGGGGGGTATTTTAGGCCTTTTAGCTCAACTTGGAGGAAGCAACTTTGTAGGAAAATTAGTTTTTATAGAGCGCATAGCCTTTCCCAACTGAAATCTCCCACAACCCCGTGGGGGAGAAAGGCCAACATGGTAAAATTAAGGGGATATAACAGCTTTAAGTAATTATCAACACCGGGTTATGACAAAAGTTACTGCTTATCTTTAAATATTAAATGCACTACATGTTCTTTTTTTTTTGGGTTTCTCACACAACCCCTTTTAATCTTTAAGGGTTAAAATTTTTTTTACAGCCATTTCCGGGTTTGCCAAAAAACTATTTGGGCCATCCTGAACTGATGTTGGGCCCGGGTTTTTTCTAATTTTTAAATGATCCAAATTTGAAGTGTTTAAAAACCTTTTTTATGCCCAAACATTACAAATTTATTTCCCCCGTTACTTTTTTAAATGTTTTTTAGTCCCAAAATACAGAAATATTATTTGGGCCCGACTCAATAACTAACTGTAATTGGGGGCTTTCTTCCTTAGAACTCCTTGGGGAGGGAATTTTTTTTTTGGCCCGTACCCCCACCCAAAAAACCCTTGGGGTATTTAAAATCCAGATTAGGGTTTTTTTTCAAGCTTTGTAGACATGCACAAAAACAGAACTTAAAAGATTTTCTTTTTCAAGAACCGGTTTTAACATTTAACTGTTTCAATAAAATGCTGACCCCAAAACTGACCAACTGACAAGGGGACGAGCTGATGGGCATCACAGCTCAAACTTCCCGAAAACCAAGAGGGACAAATCTAATAAAGACAAACTAGAAAGAAAAGCATAACAATAATATGACAGTATATGAACCACGTATATCCTGGGAAATAGCACTCCCTGCCTGAAATCTTTAAATTTCACTATACATGAAACATAAAAATAACATGCTTAAATGGAGTCCAGTGTTTGATCCTGTAACCTGAAAGACAAAAGAGAAAACAAGCAAAAACAACTACAAACAATAAATTGAGTCCAAGTCTTGTGGTGGGAATTGTAGATAACTAATAGCCCATCTTTGGATTGGGGAAGTCACAAATTGTAAACAATTCTACTGACCCACAGAAAAATCCAGATGATAAATCTTTCACTATATAACAAAGGTGAAAGTACATGGTAGAAATATTTCTCGCCATAGGCTGAAGAAAGCTATAAGCCCTGGGCTATGTAAAATCTTCCACTGTAGGGTGTTTTTTACAGATATGTCAGCCTTAACTTTCTGTAGATGCAGCCTTTGAAGTGAGTGACAACTTGCACTAAAGATGACCAACTTGAGAAACATTCATAGCAATGTGACTTCAGCTTCAATTCCATAGTTATGGTAGTAAAGAGTGAGAAGTTTGTTGCCCTTATTTCTTGGTCAGATTTGGGATCCATCAACTCAAAGTAGGAGGTAAGCTGGTATCATCATGTAAGAATTTTGGCGGTGACAGCCATATGTCAGAAAGGCTTGATGCTGGTGAAGGTCTTGTTCCAATGAGCGTAAGATAGGTAACTGAAGTTATATCTTCAACTGAAACATCTAAGAACATGTGAATTTCTCTTTGGACAGCAGATAAGAGGGAGCGGGTGTATAACAACGTGGGATTTGGAGTTGTTCTAATATCTTCAAAAACTTTTTTGAAGTCTCTCATCTTTGATGCTTCTTAGTATGTAGAGGATTATCCTAGTCAATGTTTTCAGTTGTAAAGTATCTCAGTACCATCTTGCTACATGTGGTGAAAGGGGCTACAAACCAAAGTGAATTATAGATGCAGTATACAACAGATAAAACTCCTTGTTTGGTGGAAGGTTTGTCACAGATTGACACTTGGAATGTAAATATGTTTTATTTGATATCCCATAGTCAAATTAGGCTTTGATGTACAGGTGGAACATGGGACCCAAGATCGAAGATAGTATGATCATCAGAGGGAAATACTTATATTACCTTCTGGCTGTTGGAGATTTCCCCAACACCTTGACCTAGACTGGGTTATCATAGGCACTGTCTATTTAGGCAATGCAATTGCAGCCGCCAATGGCTACCCTATCAGCTCAGAAGCCTAAAAAATGCTTATGGGCTGCCTGTGACGTCACTTTGCCCAGTCGTGTCCTGTGGGCAATGGCTGAGCATAGTGATTGACAGTTGCCATGGAGAGCAGTACTGTTGTGCACTGCTCTTCATTGAAACAGTGATCTGAAGATCATTGATACAAGAACTCTATGTGGACAAGTAAAAAAGAAGTAAAATACAAAAAAAAAGCACTTACACAACTCTTTTCCCCTTTACAAATGCCAAAAAAGATCAAAAATAAATAAAGTAAGCATAATTGGTGTATTTCATGCATCACAACTAGAGATGAGCGAAGTTCTCAAAAATTTGATTCTGTGACTACGCCGAATTTCCCGACAAAATTTGTTTCGGTCCGAATTGCTTTGGGACGAATCGCGTTAAAAAACAGCTATTTCCAGGCTGCACAGATCCTGCAGGGTGCTGTAGAATGTTGTGCCATGCTTAAATATGCAGAGGGAGCTTGGTTTGGTCTTCATACAATGTTGTGTTTTAGTATGACACGCATATGACTGCCGCCGCTCTTAGAATCGCTTCACTATAAAAATTCCTGGGCACTTAAGAGGGCAAAACTGACCAAAAAACTCAAGTGGGAATGTAGCCTGATAAAGTCTTGGCAGCGAAAGCTGGAAAAAAAACAAGCTGAGGGCTCAGGTGGCAACATCAGTGAAAGAGTGTGGAGGTGACGGCAGCAGCCACAGCAGCATGAGGTCAGAGAGTGGCACAATGACATTCTGGAGGTGGGGGAAAAAAAAAGGAGTAGGCCACAGAGTGGAAACAATGCACGGTGGGGGTTCGGCAAAACAGCATGAGGTCAGGAGGGGAAAATGACACAGTGTGGAGGTCCGGGCAGCCCCACAGACGCATGAGGTCAGACAGGGGCACAATACAGAGTGTGGAGGTGACGGCAGCAGCAAGCAGCAGAATGGGGTCAGCGGGGGCACAATGACATTTCTGGAGGGGGGAAAAAAACGGGAGTAGGCCCAAGTGGCCCAAAATACAGAGATTTGAGTCACGGCAGCAGCAGAATGAGTCAAAGAGTGGCAAATGACACGTGTGGAAGGTACAGCAGCACCCCAAAGCAGCAGCATGAGGTCAGGAGTGGCACAATACGATGGGGAGGTTAGGGCAGCAGCCCAGCGCAGCATGGGTCGGGCATGGCACAATGACTTCTGGGGGTGGAAAAACGGAGTAGGCCACAGAGGGCAAAAAATGACAAGAGTTGGGGTACGGCGCAAAGAATGAGGTCAAGAGAGCAAAATGCCCCCAGTGGGAGGGTACGGCAGCATCAAAGCACAGCATGAGGTCAAAATGTGGCACAAGAATTCTGAGGTGGCAATCAGTAGTAGGCCAAAAGTGGCAAAATGACAGAGATGGAGGTCACGGCAGAGCACAGAGGTCAGAGAGGGGCACAATGACAACTGTGGAGGTCAGGGCAGCACCCACAGCACAGCATGAGGCAGACAGGGGCACAATGACATTCTGGGGGGTGGCAAAACAGTAGTAGGCCACAGATGGAACAATGAAGGAGAGTGAAGGTCAGGGCAGCAGCGGGATGGGCAGACTTTTGGCACAATGACACATGTGGGGGAAACCAGCAGCCAAGCAGCAGCATGAGGTCAGACAGTGGCACAATGACAGGGTTGGGGGGGGTGGCATTACCAGCCCAAGGAAAAGATAGTGGAAGGCAGATGGAGAAACTGCAGAGATGTGTGGATCAGGGGGGTGGCGGACAGAATAGTGGCTGAGGCATTTTGGGTTTAACCCAGATCATTTCTAAGTTTGGGTGAGGCTATGGCTGATTTTGTTTACCCCAAGGAATTGGGTGTGGAAATCCTGCCGATTCACCCCTGTTTTCTTTTGACAAAGGTGATTCAATCCCTTTTCCCGGGACAAGGGGTTCCCCTTTGGGGGGGAAACGAGGGGCTCCCCCGCACGAACACCCGCTTGTGCCACATACTGCCGGGCGGGCCCTTCCCCCACTGCAACTCGGCAAGTTGCGGCCACCATCCATTTGGCTGCCCAGTATCCAGGGGATCTTCTAAGGGGGTGGCAGAGTGCTGTCCAAGTAGGCCACCACCTGTTGGTTCAGTGTCTGCCCAGTCCTGTGCTGGCAATGCCCTCCTACTAGTAAAGGGAAAAGCTGCCATCATGACTCCAGATTTGGGTTGCTGCTGATGGAGCGGGTACTTTTCCTACCCCACCTTCCCAAGGCAGCCCGGCAGTAGTACGTGAGTGCTGAAGAACCCACCTGTCGACCTGTCGAGGAGGGACTTGCTGCACAAGGAGCGGCCAACGACTACGGAGGATTTCCCCTATAGTTTTTTGATTTGTCCTCCCTCTCAATGCGGGGGAAAAAGGCTCCCATTTTGGCCAGTAGCGGGGTCCAATGGGGTGGAGGCAAAAGCACCCCTCTCCCGGGATGGGTTTTTTGGCTGTCACTCCAGGAAATCAGCATGCGGGGGCCATCTCCCAAAAGGATCGGGGGCCCCCCTCCTCCTCTCCACGTATATGCCACGGTGTTTGGGGGGTCTCTGCCTCGTTTTCCTTATCCCCATCTACCTCCTTCAGCTGCTCCTGCTCCCCTCTCTTGTCCCGGGGAAAAAAACCCACTCATTTCCCCAGACAATGCTTTGCCAAGTCCCCTCTCCTCCATTTCAGTCCCCCGGACTCATGTGGCCGGAGATGTGCCCCCATGTCTCCAGTCCCTGCCCGCAGTTTTTTCGCTTTTTTCCAGGACATGTAGGGGGTGGAATGACGTTTTCATCCCGTAGTTGCACTGACAAAAACGTCCCCCTCCTCGAATGGCCTCAGCAAAGGGAGGTGTCACGCATGAGCTCCCCATGGCTGAAATCAAAGTTCAGGGGGAAGTACCCAGTCGCCGGATATCAAAAAATCGTTAATGGCCTTTCTCTTTTCATAAGTTGGTAGAGTGGGCGAATTGTTTTTAACGAAATGGAATTCGTTTTTAATTTCGGAAAACTTGGTTTTGAAAGAAGTCGAAATTTGGGGGCTTTGGTGGAAGGGGGGTGCTTTTGATTTATAAAATGGCCAGGGCACATGGCGTTACTGGGGCCCAAAAAACTCTGGGGGGGAAAAAGGGCATAGCCTACAGAAGTGCAGAGAGAAGCCAAAAAGACCGGGGGATTCGTACTACCCCACATTAAGACGGGGCCACGCTGGGAGCTCATACCGCTTCACTGTACTGAGTGGGGGAAGGGGCTGCCAGGCGCTTTTGATATCTCTTACTAAAGAACTATTTTTTTACAGCGATTTTTGGGGGGGTGTCACAGCTGTCTCAGGATGCCCTCTTAATGTTCTATTTGATTTTTGGGTATTGGAACTGATTCCGTGTGCGTCCATTTTCAGCTGCATATACAAATTTTTTCTATCTCTCACAGCACATTTTAAATCCAAAGGGGTTTTCTAAGACTTTCCCGTTTTTATTCATTTAAAAAAAAACGCGTTTTTTTCAATCAAATACCACTTCTTTTTGGTTCAAATTTTTTTGCCAATTTACTTCAGGGGTTTAAATTAAGCGTTGTTCTGCAGTTGTGTCACTAAAGAAACGTCTTTTCACCGCCAAAAAAACTTTTTCCCGTAGATAATTCATAACCGAAGGTTAATTTCAATTTTTTTTCTTTGTTGTGTACTGTGAAATACACGCCATTGTAACACGTACAAACTGGTAATTTTTGGTTGCTCATTTCTTTTGGGGAATTTTGATCCAGGGGGTTAATTAAAGATTGTTCTGCTGTTGTGGTGCTAAAGAAAACTTCTTTTTACCGCCAAGAACAATTTTCTGTGCATAATCATATCTGAAGGTTAATTAAGCCTGTTTGTGCTTTTACATTCAGTAAAATGCAAAGTGTTTTTAAACACACATACAATAAATTTTTCCGGGCCATTTTTGGAGCGCAATTTATATCAAGGGGTTTTCCCCAAGCTTGCTACTGGGTTCTTTTGGGAGTCAAATACAGGGTGTGTTTTTTATCATATACAAATCTTCACAATATTTACATTTTTTGAACAAACAGTGTGTCGACAGAAGGTGCAGGGTCTTACCCTGCATGGGGAGAGGCACAAAATTCCAGGCCAGGTGCAGCACACAAGGGGACTCGCAGCAGGGGTATCGGTGAGGCCCCAAATGCCGCTGTCATTGCGGCCCTGTGTTTTCAGAAAAACCAATGGTTTTTGATTGGTGATAGGTCATCCCCTTTTCAGACACAACCCTTATTGGCATGACCCGGGTAGGGGGTCAGCGGCCCTCACCTGTCCCCAAACCCCCCTCTGTCCTCCGGGTTCCCCCAGCCAGAGTTTTACTATGGGTCTGGGTTCAGCGCCACTTATGCGAGGATGAAAATTTGGGAGGGCAGTCACACTACTTGGCAGCAAAAAATGGGGCCAAATATCCCCTGCTTCTTGCATGGGGGGAAGTAAGTTTGGGGAAGTGCAGGGAAAGGTAATGGTTGTGAGGGGTCAGCCTTGCATCCCAAAACCGGTATGAGGACAGCAGTAATGATGAACACAAATAGATGATGATGTAGCGACCGCACTTGGGACCGGGTAAAGAAAGGGGCTTCATCACGTGGGGAGAAGAGGGCATCAGTTTGCGTGTCAGGCAGCGCTCAGCCAATCAGTGGGTTTGTGGCCGTGATCAGCAGGGTCAGCAGTGTGAGGTGGGAGCCAAGCAGCCACGGGGTAAAAAAACCCCCGCTTTGCAGGTCCAAAAATACGGAAAGGGGGCCAGTGAGAAGGGGCGTATAGTCCTCAGTCGGGGTTTGGGGGGTTAAAATATACTCGGCGGTTTGGCAGTTCTTGCTAAGTCACCAGAGGAGCTGAATAGGGGGTGTATGTAGAATCTGTGGGCAAAAGTGAAGCGGGGCCCGGGAGCTAACGTTGGGACCACGGCCACACATGGGGTCACCCTCCCGGGGGCCTGGGAAAACGTGGGTCAATTTTGGTGGTCCACCTGCCGCCCCGAGCAGCAGCAGCGGGCCAGTGGCACGCATCCCTTGCAGCCCGTCAGGGTCCACCAAACCCCAAAGGGAGAGTTTTTTTCTTTGAATCATTCCCGGTCCAGATGCCCTTTTCCTCGCTACTCATGGGCCAGATGTTCAGGAAGGGGCCAATTGCAAAGAACAACTATGCGCCCAACCATCCAAATGCAGCAGCTGACGTGCTCCTGCCCCAAGTTGTTTTTACTCAGTCCCCCCTTTTCCCAAAATGGTACCTAAACCATTAAGAACTAGGCTTGTCCCACCCGAGGATGGGAGGTTCCAAGCCTAATTTCTTTTCCAAAAAGCATTCCCAAAACTTCATAAATATGTAGAACAAAAGGGTGGGCCAGCCTTTGAGCTTTATGGGTTTTGTTCCAAGGTGCATGGCACGTGGACTCGGAGATAACTACGTCAGGGCCATTATTCCTTTGGGCCCATAATGTAATGTGTTTCCCTGCTAGGCACACCAACAATTGGGAAGGAGACCCGCTTTCCCCTTTCCACGTTGTCAAATTGCGGCTCCTGCCCAAGTCCGCCTCCCCTCCTCCCCCCACCACCTCCATCTCATCCTCCACAGTATGCCCTCATACCACATGTGTAGGGCACAGAGGTGTCACACAGTTCTAACCTGGGTTGTCTCGGCGAAAAAAAGTCACCAGGGAGGAAAAAACTCGTTATGCAGAAAGAAATCGTGGTGGCTTTTTTTCCCGCCAACGCAAACGGAACCAGGGTGACGGACAATGGGAGGAAAATGGGGTCCGCGCTCACGAGGGGGGATGGTCCTGCGCCCTGCATGGTGCAGTGTTCAAATTTGGGGTGAAAAAAGGTTCCTGAAGTCTTCCACCCATCTTTGAAGACTCTGAAAATGGCCCGGAAACTGTGCATGACTTCATCCATTCCTATCGGTTTTCAGCAGCAGAAAAGGGCCCCCACCAACAAACCCCTGATATGCGATGTTTTTTTCCCCCTCCAGAATGCATTGTGCCCCCTTTTTGACCCATGCTGCCCGGGCCTACATGTGTCATTTTCCAATCTGTGGGCCCACTCCTGTTTTTGCCACCCCCAGAAAGTCATTGTGCAGTCTGACCCCATTGCGGGGCCGGGCTCCACACGTGTCATTTTGCCCGGAAAAATGTGCATGCACTTCATCCATTTCCCGCAAGCCCGGAACCCCTCCTGATTGCGCGGGAGAACGGCCCCCCCCAAAACATCGATATGCGATGTTTCCACCCTTGGGAAATTCCCGCCTGACTGTTTGGGTGATGTTAGAGTGGGCGAATTTCTCAAAAATTCGTTCGGTGACTTCGCCGAAATTTTCGACAAAATTTTTTTTCGGGCCGAATTACTTCGGGGGCGAATCACATTAAAAAACAGCTATTTCCAGGTGCACAGAGCCTGCAGGGGGTGTAGAAAAATTGTGCCATGCCTAAAATGAGAGGGGCTTGGTTTGTTCTTCATACAATGTTGTGTTTTAGTTGACCCAGAAAACTGCCCCGCTCTTAGAATCGCTTCACATAAAATTCCTGGGGCCTTAAGGGCAAAACTGACCAAAAAAAATCAAGCGGGAATGTAGCCTGTAAAGTCCCTGGGAGCAAAAGGAAAAAAACAAGGAGAGCTCAGGTGGCAACACAGTGACAGAGTGGGAGTGACGGCGGCACCACGCAGCATAAGGTCAGAGGTGGCACAATGACATTCTGGGGGTGGCAAAAACAGGGGTAGGCCACAGAGGGCACAATGACACAGTTGGGGGGTCATGGGAAGCACAGGGTCAGACTGGCACAATGGGCATTCGGGAAGGGGGCAAAACTGGGGTAGCCCCAGATGGCACAATGACACAGTGTGGAGGGCAGGCAGCGCCACGCACAGATGAGGGCAGGCAGTGGTACAAAGACATTCTGGGGTGGGAAAACAGAGGGAGGCCACAGAGTGGCACAATGACACAGTGGGAGGAAAGGGGCCCCCCCAGCATGGGTCAGGCAGTGGCACAATGAATTTTGGAGGTGGCAAAAACAGGAGTAGGCCACAGAGTGGATAATGACCTGTGGAGGTACGGCAGCATGAGGTCAGAAAGGGCAAAAATGAATTCTGGAGGTGGCAAAAAATCGCATTCAGAGTGTTTGGTGGGGGCCGTTTGTGCTGCAACTCAAAGGGAAATGGAGAAGTGAGCACATTTTCCCCCTGGCCATTTTCAGAATCTTTGAAGATCGGGGGAAAGACTTCGGGAAACCCTTTTTCAAAACCAGATTGAACCGTCGCAATGCAGGGTGCAAGGACCACCCCCCTGGGTGCAGGGGACCCCATTTTACCCCCATTGTCCGTCACCGGGTTCCCCGACTTGCAGTTGGCGCGGAGAAAGCCACACATCGATTTCTTGCTGCATGACTGGAGCATTCCCCCCCTGTGGACTTCGTTCGCCGAGGAAGCCAGGTGTAGAATGCGTGACACCTGTCCCTACACATGTGGTATGATGGAGCAACACTTGTGGGGGCGGGAATGGTGTTGGGGGAGGAGGAGCGGACAGGGCGCAGGGCTGCATTTTGACAAGTGGAAAGAAAGCGGCGTCTCCTGTCCAAGTTGTTGGTGTGCCGGGCAGGAAGCACATTCCCCAGTGGGGGGGTTTTTAAAACACATGTCTGGCCCTGACCGAGTTACAGTCCAGACCTCCGCACTGCCCTGCACCCTTGGGGAAAGAACGTAAGCTAAAGGGGGGGGTGGCCCCCCCTTCTGTTTACATATTTATGAAGTGCTGGGGACGCCCCTTTTGAAAAGAAAAATTCGGGTTTGGGGAAATCTCCATCTCGGCTCGGCAAAGCCCTTAGTTTTCTGAACGGGGCGGAGTCCACCCTTTGGAAAGGCGGGCTGCAATACCAACAAATTGACAGGGGCACGGTCAGCTTCTGCACCTTAGGATGGTTGGACGCATATGTTTTCTCTTTTCAAACGCCTCACGAACGATGTTGACGCCATGGTAGCAAAGGGTAGGAGCTCTGGACCGGGGGATGATGCAAGAGAAACAGCTCCCTTCTGCAGAAGTGGTGGACCCCCGATGGCGCAAATGGATGCGTGCACTGGGGCTGCTTTGGGTTGTTCTGTGGTGGCAGGATGGACCACCACATCTGAGCCCCATTTCTCCCGGCCACCGGATGGTGACGTTTGCATGTGTTGACCCCAGGGGCCGGGTCCCAACTTTAGCTTTTGGGCCCAAAGCTTATTTTTGGCCTACAGATTCTACTTATACCGATTTTTCGGCTCCCCCGGGGTGTCTTAGGCAAAGAATGCCACCCCAAAGTATCTGATTTTACCCCCCAACGCTCCGCATGAGTGACTATGCCGCCGTTTGCCCCCGGCTGAGCCCCTGTCCCCACTACTTTTTTGGGACCTGCGAAGTGGGTTTTTTTCCCGGGGGTGTTGGCCCCGACCTCCCCACTGTTTCTACCCTGTTTGACCCCACGGCTACACAACCCACTTTCGGGGCTGATGCGCAAGTAAAAGCCCTCTTTCCTGACGTTTGGATAAAAGCCCTTGTTTAAAAACGGCCCCCAAATTTTGGTCGGCTACATCATCTTTGTTTTGTGTTTCATCGTCAGGTGTCCTCACCCCACCGGTCTTGGTAGGCGAGGTCCCCCCTCAAAACATGACCCCCCATAAAACTCTCCACATCTATCTTTCCCGCCTACTGCAAGAAGCGGGGGATATTGGCCCCATTTTTCGTGCCAATTTAATGCTGACTGCCCCCCTCAAATTGTTATCCCGCTATTTAGTGGGGGGGCTGAGCCCGGGACCAAAATTGGGTGATCTCTGGCTGGGGGAAAACGGATGGGAAAAGAGGCGGGTTGAGGACAGGTGAGGGCCGCTGACCCGCTCGGGGGCCGGGGCCAACAAAAGGGGTTTGTGTCTGCCCGTTCCCCAGGACTTTTGGGGTTTGGGGTTTTGTCAGAATCTTTCGGGGAAGGAAAGGGGAAATGCCCTATAAACCCAATTCAAAAAACCTTTTGGGGTTTGGGCGGGAACAAAACACGGAGGGCTAGATGACGTGGCTTTGTGGCACTTCCCGGGAGGGGAACCCCTGCTGCGAGTCCCTTGTTTGTGCTGGACCGGGGCCTGCCCCAGGAATGTTTGTGCCTCGGGCCACTTGCAGGTAAAGGGGCCCTTTCCCACCTCTCTGTCTGACTTTCTGTTAGTTTAAAATGTACGGGGACACTTTTTTGGATAAAGGGATATCTTATATGAAAAAAATAAAAACCCCCTGTTTTTGGGACTCAAAATAAAAACCCACTAACAAGCTTGGGAAAACCCTTGGATTTTAAATTTGCGCTCCACAAAGGGCCGGGAAAAAAATTTATTTATGTGCCGTTTAAAAACATTTGGGGTATTTTACTGAATATCAAAGCACAAACGGTTTAAATTAAACCCTTTGGGATATGAATTATGCACTGAATTTCTCCTTTGGCGGTAAAAAAAGAACGTTTTTTTTTACTAAGTAAAACTCAAAAAAAATACTTAGTTAACCTTTTTGGATGTAAATTGCGCAAAAAAAATGTGCTGCCAACAATTACCTCTTTGTAGCGTGTTAAAATGGCGTGTATTTTAGGGAAAACACAAAAAATAGAAAAACTTGTAATTAACCTTCGGATATGAATTATGCTACAGCCAAAAATTTCTTCTTTGGCGGTGAAAGGAACTTTTTATTTTAATGAATACAACTGCAGAGAAAAATACTTAGTTAACCCTTGGATGTAAATTGCGCAAAATAAATATGCTCCAACAATTACCAGCTTTGTAGCTGTGTTAAAAATGGCGTGTATTTTACGGGAACACAACAACAGAAAAAAATTTGAAATTAATTGGTTATGAATTATGCTAAAAGCCCAAAATTTATTTTTGGGCGGTGAAAAAGAACGTTTCTTTTACTAAGTACAACTGCAGAAAGATACTTAGTCAACCCTGGGATGTAAATTGCGCAAAAGAAATGTGCTGCCAACAATTACCAGCTTTTGTAGCGTGTTTAAATGGGTGTATTTTAAGGAACACAATAACGAAAAAACTTGTAATTAACCTTCGGTTGTAAAAATATGCTTCAGGCAAAATTTCTTCTTTGGAGGTGATAAAAAGACGTTTCTTTTAGTGACACACAACAGAAACAACGCTTAATTACCCTGGATCTAAATTGCGCAAAAAAAAATGAGCAACCAAAAATTAAGTGGTATTTGGATTGTAAAAACGCTGTTTCTTTAACTAAATACATCAGGAACAGGTTTAGATAACCCTTGGATATTCAATGTGTTCAAGAACTGAGCAGATAGCATTAAAAATGTATATGCAGCTGCATTGGACGCACACTGGGCTTCCGTTCCAATACCCCACAAAATCAGAATTAGAACTTTTAAGGTAGCAGTCTTGAGACAAGTGGGGACACCCCCCAAATATCGCTGTATAAAAGTGAGTTCTTTAGTATGAGATATATAAGCAGCAGGGCGGCAGCAGCAGGAGCACTTCCCTACACAGTAACGTGAGAAGGTGTGAGGAGCGAGCATGGCGCCCGGACTTATATAGTGCGGTAACGTCACAGAATCCCGACGGTCTTTGATGGCTTCATCTCTGATATGTCACGTAGGGCTTTTTGCTTTCTTCCTCCAGAGTTCTTTGCCCCATGTAACGCCATGTGCTCGCAGCCATTTTATCAATAAAAGCACGCTTCTTTTCCCACGAATCACCCCAAACTTCGACTTCGTTCAGAATCGAAGTTTTTCTGAAATCCTAACCGAATTCCACTTCGTTAGAATCAATTCGCCCATCTCTAGTCACAACCTACCCTATAAATTGGACATGTTGCTTAACCCACACAATGATGCCATAAAAGAAAAAAAAATGTGATTTTTGTTCATCCCTCAGCACATAAAATTAAATAAAGTCATATAAATGCCAAAGTGATACTAATTAAAATATCAGTTCATCCCACAAAAAAAGCCCTTACACAGTTCTGTATATGGTAAAATAAAAAAAAGTTATGACTTTCAGAATAAAGCAATGCATAGATATTGTTTTACAGCACTTCAACATAAAAAACTATATAAATTACTGCATATACTTGAGTATAAGCCGGCCCGAATATAAGCCGAGGCACCTACTTCTGCCACAAAAAAACTGAGAAAACTTATTGACTCGAGTATAAGCCTAGGGTGGAAAATGTGGCCGCTACTGGTAAATTTAAAAAATAAAAATGGATAGCAATAAAACTACATAGGCAGGAATAGGCAGTTTAATTTCCCCCATAGGCAGGTATAGGCAGTTTAATGTCACCCCATATGCAGGTATAGGCAGTTTAATGTCCCCCATAGGCAGTTATAGGCAGGTATATGTCCTCCATAGGCAGGTTATAGGCAGGTATTTGTCCCCTATATGCAGGTTATAGGCAGGTATATGTCCCCTATAGGCAGGTTATAGGCAGGAATGAATAGAAGGGAATAATCAGGTATAGGCAGGTTAGAGGCAGGTATAGGCAGGTATATGCCCTTATAGGTAGGGTATAGGCAGGTTATAGGCAGGTATCTGTCCCCATAGGCAGGAATAGGCAGATTATAGGCAGGTATATGTCCTTATAGGTAGGTTATAAGCAGGTATATGTCCCCCATAGGTAGGTTATAAAAAAAACAAAAAAACAAGTACAAACACTTATCTCACTCCCTCGCTGTCCGGTCTCCTGGGTGCTCTCCTCTGTGTTGGGGCACAGGCAGGGTGATGTCATCAGGCCGCGCACGCGGCGTGAGAACACACGCTGCCTGTGCCAGAAACTCCCGACGGCCGCAAGTCTGATTGCGGCTTTCCGGAGTCCACTGCGGGCAGGGATTAGTCTCGCCCCTCTGCAACCTCAGTGGGATCTCGTCACCTGTATGCGCTCCCAGAGGAGTCGCATACAGGTGAAGAGATCACGGACAGTGCCTGGACCATGACAGCTTCCGGGCGCTGTCGGCTGACTCGGGATTCTGCTGTATGAGCTCCCTGAGGAGTCGCATGTAGCAGAAGTGTTCCTGACGGCGCCCTGGCCATCACAGCGCCCGACTCGAGTATAAGCTGAGGAAGGATTTTTCAGCACATTTTTTGTGTTGAAAAACTCGGCTTATACTCGAGTATATACAGTATAACTGAATAGACCCACAGAGTAAAACTAACTTGTCACATATACTGTATGGTGAGCGCTGAAACACAGAAGAAACAGTAAAAGAATTGCAGTATTTTCCTCACCATTTCCAAAAAAACTGATTTAAAAGCCATAAAAAAATCCTTGCCCACTCAAATGTGATACCAATAAAAACATCAATTCATCCCACAAAAAAACAAGCCCATAAATAGCTCCTTGCACAGAAAAATGAAAAAGTTATGGCTCTCAGACTATGTATTTTTATTGTGTAAGAGCAGTAAAACTTAAAAAAATATAAAAATTTGGTATTGCCGTAATCGTATTGACCTGCTGAGTGAAGCTAGCATGTCATTTGTACCATATGATGAGCGCTGTAAAAAAAAAAATACTAGGATTGCTGTATTTTGTTCAAAGCACCTCACAAAAACCTTGATAAAGAGCGATCAAAGCATCATATGAAATTCATAATGGGACCAATATAAACGTCAACTCATCCCTCAAATCCCTTAATCAGCTCCATATACAGAAAAATAAAAAAGTTATGGTTGTCAGATTATGACAACATAAAAACACAAGTTATCATGTTCTATACTGCAAAGCAAAGGCTGTAAATATGAAGCCCAAAAAACAATGGCAGAACTGCATTTTTCATCCCCTTTTTCATGGTCAAATGCTAAAAAAACTTTGGAACACCTGTGCACCCAAATTGCACAATAAACCTCTAGATGAGATTCATGAGTAGTGTTGAATTTGAAATGGGGTGACATCTGGAAGGATTTACCTGTTCTGGTACTTCAGGGGGTTTGTAAATGTCACATGGCACCCACCAAAATCTGCCTTCCAAAAGCCAAATAGCGCTCCTTTCCTTGTACACCCTGCCATACGTCCAAAAAGCAGTTTGCAACCACAAATAGGGTATCGTTGCAGATGGAAAAAATTGCATAACACATTTCTGGTGCTTTTTTCCAGAACTCCTTGTAAAGATGAAAAATTTTCAGCTAAAGTTGCAGATTGTTTTTTAAAAAAAAAAAAAATTTCATTTTCACAGCCAAAAAAGAATTGTGAAAGATCTGTGCGGTTGATATACTCACCACACCCTTGGATATATCCCATAACAGGTTTGGTTTCCAATGTAGGTTTTTTTAAGGAGATTATTAAGTTTTAGCACCTTAAGGTGTCCGCAAAAAATTTGTGATGAGAATGAGACGCCAAAGTCCAGTAGGCGCCAAAGTCCAGTAGGCGCTCCTCCTATTCTGAGGCTTGTGTTTGAGCCAAATAGCGCACTAGGGCCACATATAGGATATATCTAAAATTGTCAGAACTGGGGAAATCAATGTTGTGTGGCATTTCCCTGTTATCTATTGTGTTCCAGTGAATAATGGATCAAAAATGAAAATCTGCAAAATAAAAAGTTAATTTTTTAAATTTCACCATCACTTTGCTTTAATTTCTGTGAAACACCTAGGGTGAATCGTAATGAAATCTGGTGCTAGCAGCCATTCTAAATACTTTAAGTAGGAAGAATGCATCAGAATGTATTAACCTGTTCTTCTGCAGGTCATACATACAGGCGCTTTGTAGTGCCAATATAACAAGTCAGGCTCAAGCAGACCACCTTAATTTGATCTGGTTGTTCTATCTGTTCTGTACCTAGATTTTGCATTAAAGAATCCTAAATGTGTTTACTTCTAAGAATGTGGTGCGATGCACCCCCAAAACGCACCTAATCTAAAAGCTAACACAAAAAAAGTGTCTTTGAGACATTACAAAGAGACTTATTGCGCCTTTGGAGTGCACCTGTTCATACATTCTTTTTGGCTCAAAGTACAACAGAAAACTGGTACAGTGTTGTTCATACATGTTGCCCCTAATAGGTAAATAAACTTCTTAAATGCTGTTTTGAATACATTATTGTTTCTTAGATGGAGTGATTATGGGTACTACCTACATGCCCCTAAAAACCATGTCAGATTTGGACTGGTTTCTAAAAAAATCTCTGCTGCAAATTTTCTTGAAAATGTAAAAAATAACTACTAAATTTCTAAGCCCTCTAATGTCGTAAAAAATAAAAAGCCATATAAAAAATAATGCTAACCTACAGTAGTCATATGGTAAATGCTAGTTATAAACTATTTTGTGTGGAATAAATTTCTGTCTTACACACAGAAATTTGAAAATTTTGAAATTGGCAAATTTTTCTAAACTTTTACTATATTTTGATATTTTTCACAAATAAACAAGGATTGTACAGACCAAAATTTATTACTAACTTAAAGACTAATGTGTCATGAGAAAACAGTCTCTGATTCACAGGGATCGGAAATATCAAAAGTTATTATAAATAAAGTGACACATGTCACTGTCAGGCTCTGTCAGGGGGGGGGGGGGTCAAAACTGGTTAACAGGTTAATAAAACAGTCGGGTGGGGTTTTCAATCTTCTCCTCTTGGTTGCTATTGTGCTAAGCTGATGTTTGTTTAGTGAGGATTTCAGTCTTTTTCACTGACACTTGACCTTTGCTGTTCTTATACTTGGAGTCTAGGCTCTCATACATAGGTGTTAGTGAATCAGGATGATTGGACTCACTGTAGGAGAAGTTTGGGTCATTCTTGCAATGTTCATGATAAACTTAAAGAGGTAGGAGGTGGGAGGAATTGAGACTTGATTTTCCCTTTTGTATCTTGTCTCAAATGTAGTCCACTTTTCTTGACTTCCATATGGCAGCTTGGAAACTATTGGTTTATTCAAGAAGTTGGGTCCAGGTCATTGAAACCTGATAAATGATGACCCATTTTGGCCAGCTGGAGTTCTAAGAGTAGATCACTAAGCTTTTGGAATTTCTCCTTGTCCTTGCCAAAGATTTTTGGAAAATGATTTTTGGAAGATGATTGTATTGAATGTCTTGACGCTTTCTTAGACTTAATGTCACATATTAAAATGTCTCCTTCCCAATTAAGATGATTAAAGCTTTGAAATTCTTCTACAGAGTCCTGAGTATGAAAGGGAACCTGTCACATAGTTTATGCCTCCCTTGCTGAGGACAGCACAAGCTAATGGCAGACATGCTGTTTACAGCGCTGTGTCCCTTATTCTGTAAGATGCTGTAGTTCTGTCACTACGTTGTTCTGTCCTCAGAAGGGGGGCATAAACTAGGTGACAGGTTCTCTTTAAGTTTCTTCAGAATGCTTACATATTCCAGTCTTTTCACTGTATAAAGCTCATATACTGTATGAGCCATCCTGATGTTTCCTCTAGTGGTGACACATCACTGACTAAGGTCAGAAACGTCACACGAATGTGCGAACGGCCTGAAAGTCTAGTTGATTTCTGCAAGGAATTATGGACTAATTGGATGTGTTCGTCTAAGGGCAGCTCGGCTCCATCTTGAAAAGAATTGTATGTCAATTCTTTTAAAGACGGAGCAGAGCCTTACATTTGAAACACGCACGGTGATTCTGTCATCTGAACGCCGCTCCGTGATTCAGTTCATAGACAGCATGAATAATCTCACTGCTAATTGTTTAAAACCATCTTGGGGACCGACAGAGCTGACCTCGAGACAGAACCTAAAAGCGCTTGTAACACGGAGTGTAAACTCCGTATGAAAAAGCCCTAACACTGAGAATATCTACCCCATTTTCCAATGTTGAGAACTTTTACTTGCCTGTCCAAATTTTTACATATATATATATATATCTATCTTATAAATCAATATAATAATATATATATATAACACTGACAGACCATGCATAGTCCTATAATTTTAGGGGAAGGTTAATTTTAACATGAGAGCTAGAATATCAAAAATAAAAATCCAGAAAATCACATAGCATGAAGTTAACCAAATTTATATGCATATTGCAGTGAGAAATAAGTAATTCATCCCTCAGGCAAGCAGATTTAATATTGTGACAAAACCCTTGTTTGGCAAGCACCAGCAGTCAGATTTTTTTGTAATTGATGATGAGGTTTGCACACATGTCAGGAAGAATTTTGGCTCCTCTTTGCTTATCATCTCTAAATCATAAAGATTTTGAGCCTTTCGCTTGGCAACTCGGAGCTTCAACTCCCTACATAATTTTCTATGGGGATTAAGTTCTGTAGACTGTCTAGGCCACTCATGACCTTAAATGTGCTACGTTATGACCACCGCCTTTGTTGCCTTGGCTATATGTTTTGGGTCATTGTCTTGCTGGAAGACCCAGCCACGACCTATTTTTAATGTCCTGGTGGAGGCAAGGAGGCTGTCAATCAGGATTTTACTGAACATGGCTCCATCCATTCTCCCACTGATGTGGTGTAGTAGTCCTTTGCCTTTAGCAGAGAAACATCCCCAAAACATAATGTTTCCACCTCCATGCTTGACCGTGTGGATGGTGTCTTTGGGTCATAGGCAGCATTTCTCTTCCTCAAACACGGCGATTTGAGTTTAATAGCTAACGAGATTAAATTTTTTGTCTTATCTAACCACAGCACCTTCTCCCAATCACTCCCAGAATCATCCATGTGTTCATTGGCAAGTGTCAGAAGGGCCTGCACATGTGCCTTCTTAAGCAGGTGGACCTTGCTGGCACTGCAGAATTTTAAGCCAATACGGTGTAATGTGTAATCAATGATTTTCATGTGACCTGTGGTCCCATGCTGCCTTGCGACATTAACAAGTTCCCCCAGTTGTAGTTTCAGCCTGATCTCTCACTGTCCTCATGATCGAGCGATTTCCCCACAAGATTAGAATTTTTGCATGTTGCCCCAGATAGAGGTTGATTGACGTCATTTGATTCCTTTCCAATTTCTACTATTCACTAACATTGTCTCCTCTCACCCAGCGTCCTTACTTAGGGGTTTTGTAGCCCCATTCCAGCGTTGTGCATTCAATGATCTTGCCCTCGACATCCTTAGAAAGCTCTTTGGTCTTTCCCACGTTGTAGAGGTTAGAGTCTGACTGATTAATTGAGTCTGTGGACAGGAATTTTAATTTATACAATGTGTTTTTTTTTTTTTAATTTATTTTGGATATTCTATCTCTCAATTTTAAAATTAAGCTACCCTTAAAACTATAGACTGATCATGTCTTTATCAGTGGGCAAACTTACAAAAATCAGCCAAGGATCAAATACTTAGTTTCTCCACTGTATATATATTATATAAATAAAGATATATAATATTATTTATATATATATTATATATATATATATAAATACATAGATATATATATATATATATATAAGTGTAGAGGTATAAAAAATATATATATATATATATATATATATATATATATATATATAGTATATATATATATAATATATATATATATATATATATATATATATATATATAAGTAATTATTGTGACAGACTGGCTACATTATACCAAGATCTACCAGAGGTGTAGTAAACAACTTGTCCACAAAGGATACCTGGCCTTGGTGGGGATAAGAGCCAGCTGTGTGTTTTGTAAGCCACTCTAAGTGGTGGCCACTGTATATAATATTTGGCTTTCAGCCATTGCTGGGTTGGCTCTTATTGGGAGTAGACAATGCGTTGGTTGGGTGTATACCCCCAAGTTTCCAGCCACATTTTGGGATAGGGCTCGGAGTCCTATAAAAAGCCCGGGTTTTCAGGTGTACGGGGGCGTGGTCAGCGACCATGGGAGTAGGGAGCAGAGAAGCTGGAGAGAGGCTCTTGAGCACCCCACCGAACGTGGAGAGAAGTCAGACCCAGTGTGGGGAAAGTGTGTATGGTGCTCGGCGATAGCCGAGGCCCATTGGTAAGAGGTGTTCCGACATTATGTGTATTTAGTGGCCAGACGGCACCCTGAAGTTGTAGCTTTTGTCTTGTTATCCTGTGCCTTAATAAAGCTGGTTAGGCCAGAGTTAAACCGAACCCTGCTGTCAGTGGCAATCCGTTATTTACCCAAGCGCCTATCCGGGAGCTAAGGCGCCGATCAGGAGGGCGTCCAGAACGAAGCGGATCACCAACATTATATATATATATATATATATATAAATATAAGGATATATATACACATATATATATATAATATAGTATATATAATATAAAAATAATAAAATATATTATATACACAATACACTGACAATAACTTGCCCATTTCCCTCTAATTTGGGGACTTTATTTGTTGTCCGAATTAAATAGACAGAGAGCATATATGTAATAAATATAGATATATATATATATAAAGTATATATATATAAATAAATATAATCATATATAAATAAATATATACACTATCGTTCAAAGGTTAGAAATAATGATTTCTATTTGAAATTATAATTTTCTACTTCAAACTTTGCTTCGTCAAAGAATGCTCCCTTTGCAGCAATTCCAGCATTGCAGACCTTTGGCATTCTAGCTGTTAATTTGTTGAGGTAATCTGGAGAAATTTCACCCCATGCTTCCAAAAGCCCCTCCCATAATTTGGATTGGCTTGATGGGCACTTTTTACGCACCATACGGTCAAGCTGCTCCCACAAAAGCTCAATGGGGTTGAGATCTGGTGAATGCACTGGCCATTCCATTACAGATAGAATACCAGCTGCCTGCTTCTTCCCTAAATAGTTCTTGCATAATTTGGAGGTGTGCTTTGGGTCATTGTCCTGTTGCAGGATGAAATTGGCTCCAATCAAGCTCTGTCCACAGGGTATGGCATGGCGTTGCAAAATGGAGTAATAGCCTTCCTTATTCAAAATCCCTTTTACCTTGTACAATCTCCCACTTACCAGCACCAAAGCAACCCAGACCATCGCATTACTCCACCATGCTTGACAGATGGGTCAGGCCCTTTCACAGCATTTTTCAGTTGTTATGCTCTCACAATGTTCTTCTGTTGATCCAAGACACCTCAAACTTAGATTCGTCTGTCCATAACACTTTTTTCCAATCTTCCTCTGTCCAATGTCTGTGTTCTTTAGCCCATATTAATCTTTCCTTTTATTAGCCAGTCTCAGATATGGCTTTTTCTTTGCCACTCTGCCCTGAAGACCAGCATCCCGAAGTCGCCTCTTCACTGTAGACGTTGACACTGGTGTTTTGCGGGTACTATTTAATGAAGCTGCCAGTTGAGGACCTGTGAGGTGTAGATTTCTTAAACTAAAGACTAGAATGTACTTGTCTTGTTGCTCAGTTGTGCAGCAAGGCCTCCCACTTCTTTTTCTACTCTGGTTAGAGCCTGTTTGTGCTCTAATCTGAAGGGAGTAGTACACACCGTTGTAGGACATCTTCAGTTCCTTTGCAATTTCTCGCATGGAATAGCTTTCATCTCTCAGAACAAGAATAGACTGTCGAGTTTCACATGAAGGTTTCACTTTTTCTGCCCATTTTGCGAGTTTTTAGAACCAAACAAATGTTATGTTCCAGATCTCAACTAGCTAAAAGGGGAAGGTCAGTTTTATAGCTTCTCTAATCAGCAAAACTGTTTTCAGCTGTGCTAACATACTTGCACAAGGGTTTTCAAAATATAAAATAGCTTTCTTACACAGTTAGTAAACACAATGTACCATTAGAATACTGGAGTGATGGTTGTTGGGAATGGGCCTCTATACACCTATGTAGATTTTGAAATTAAAAACCCAGACGTTTTGCAGCTAGAATAGTCATTTACCACTTTAAAACAATGCATAGAGGTATTTCTGATTCATTTAATGTTAGCTTCATTGAAAAAAACTGTGCTTCTCTTTCAAAAATAAGGAAATTTCTAAGTGACCCCAAACTTTTGAACGGTAGTTTATATATATTTATAGATAGATAGATAGATAGATAGATAGATAGATAGATAGATAGATAACTATTAACATGTTAATAGTATCTAGTTTGGTCTATTGCTTACTTAAGTTGTAAATGTGGTATTAGGAGGGACCAACATGGGTGGCTACGCTTAACCAATTAAGGGATAGCATCAGACTTTGCATGTTCTACTTTTACTTCAGCAGCCCCAAAAGCATAAATAGGATTATCATTAGAGATGGGCGAATTTCCCGAAATTCGGTTCGTTCACTTCGCCAAATTTCTAGACAAAAAATAACTTCGTTCCGAATTACTTCGGGACGAATCGTAAAAAACAGCTATTTCCAGGCTGCACAGAGCCTGCAGGGTGCTGTAGAACGTTGTGCCATGCTTAAATATGCAGAGGGAGCTTGGTTTGGTCTTCATACAATGTTGTGTTTTAGTATGACACGCAGATGACTGCCGCCGCTCTTAGAATCACTTCACTATAAAATTCCCTGGGCACTTAAGAGGGCAAAACTGACCAAAAACTGAAGGGGGAGGTAGCCTGATAAAGTTATGCGAGCGACAGCTGGAAAAAAACAAGCTGAGGGCTCAGGTGGCAACATCAGTGAAAGAGTGTGGGGGGTGCGGCGGCAAGCCACAGCAGCATGAGGTCAGAGAGTTGCACAATGACATTCTGGGGGTGGCAAAAATAGGGTAGACCAAAGAGTGGCACAATGACACAGTGTGGAGGTTTTCGGCAGCAGCACAGCAGCAGCATGAGGTCAGACAGTGGCACAGTGACATTCTAGAGGTGGCAAAAAAAGGAGTTGGCCACAGAAGTTTGGGACCAATTTACAGAGTGTGTAGGTCACGGCAGCAGCCACAGCAGCAGCATGAGGT
The DNA here is from genome assembly GCA_025379985.1 of Phyllomedusa bahiana. NCBI lineage: Eukaryota > Metazoa > Chordata > Amphibia > Anura > Hylidae > Phyllomedusa > Phyllomedusa bahiana. The sequence continues at coordinate 58,571 of JAODAL010020423.1, forward strand.
CAGACAGTGGCACAATGACACAGTGTGTAGGTCACGGCAGCAGCCACAGCAGAGCATGAGGTCAGACAGTGGCACAATGACACAGTGTGTAGGTCACGGCAACAGCCAAAGCTGCGCATGAGGTCAGAAAAGTGGCACAATGACATTGTGGTGGTGGTAAATACAGGAATAGGCCCCAGAGTGGGACAATGACACAGTGTGTAGGTCATGGGCAGCAGCCACAGCAGCAGCATGAGGTCAGCCAGTGGCACAATGACATTCTGGAGGTGGCAAAAACAGGAGTAGGCCACAGAGTGGGACAATGACACAGTGTGTAGGTTACGGCAGCAGCCACAGCAGCAGAGAGGTCAGACAGTGGACAGTGACATTTAGAGGTGGCCAAAAAGGAGTGGGCCGAGTGGCACAATGACACAGTGTGGAGGTCTGGCAGAGTCACAGCGCAGCATGAGGTCAGTCAGGGACAAGAAGAATGTGTAGGCACAGCAGAGCCCACAGGCAGCTGAAGTTAGACAGGGGCCAAAATGACACAGTGTGTAGGAAGGCAGCAGCCAAGCGCAGCTGAGGTAGACAGTGGCACAATGACAGGTGTGTAGGCAGGGCAGCCCCACAGCAGCGCATGAGGTAGACAGTGGCACAATAAACACAGTGTCTAGGTCACGGCAGAGCCACAGCAAGCAGCATGAGGTCAGAAGGGGAAAATGACAAATGGTAAAGGAAAGGCAGCAGCGCTGAGGTCAGACGTGGCACAATGACACGTGGGATCTCATGGCACCAGCAAAAACGCAGCATGAGGTCAGACAGTGGCCAATGAATTCTGGAGGTGGAAAAAAAAACTGGAGTGGGGCCACAGATGGCCAATGACAGAGAGGGAGGTGACGGCGGCGGGCAACAGCATGAGGTCAGGGTGGAAAAATGACACAGTTGGAGGTCAGGCAGCAGCCACAGAGAGCATGGGTCAGACAGTGGCAAATGACGAGTGTGGAGGTGGGGGCAATACCAGTCCCTGGTAAAGAGGGTTTGGTCCGGGATGGAAAAAATGCAGCGATGTGGGGCATCGGGCGGGGGGCGGCATCAGTTTAGTGGCTGAGGCAAGTAGTTTGAACCGACTCATTTTCACATTTTGGGTGGGGCGTCAGGCTGATGTAGTCTGCGCCCAAGGCATTGGGGTGTGGAAAATCCTGGCCGATCCACGCCTGATTTCTTGACAAAAGGGGTCGTTCCACATTTCCCCCTGGACAAGCGGGTTTCCTTGGGGTAACGATGGCCCCGCCCCATGAACCCCCTCTTTCCACCTAAAGGCCGGGCAGGAAAACTTCTCAACTGAAACTCGGCAATTTGGGGCCCCCACAAACCGTTTGGCTGCCCAGTGTAGCGGGGGCTTTAACTGGGGTGGCAGAGTTTGGGCCAAACCACCCCTGTTGGTTCAGGGTGTGCTCCAGGTCCCGTGCTGCTGCTGGGACTCCTTCCACAGGCGGGGGAAGGAAGCTGCTCATCAGTGACTCCAGACTTAGGTTGTGGATGGAGCTGGTATCTCTGCCCCCCCCCCACCTTCCCGGGGAACCCGCGGAGTATTATGTGAGCGTGAAGAACCCCCCGGTCGACCTGTAGAGGGGACGATGCCGCACTAGGCACGGCCAATGACTAGGGGGGATTTCCCTATGTATTTGAGTTTGTCCTCCCTCTCAATAGCGGGGGAAAAGGCTTCCTTTTTGGGAGGGGTGCGGGGTCCAATAGGGGTGGAGGCCGAATTCATCCTTCCCGTGCTGACTATTGGCTGTCACTACCCAGGCAAATGCATGCAGCGGGCCTTTTGCACAAGTGACTCGAGGGGGTCCCTCCCTCCATCTCCACTTATACTCCCACGGTGCTTGCGGGTCTCTGCCTCGTTTCCCTCATTTCCATCTACCTCCCCAGTGTCCTGCTCATCCTCTCTTGTCCCCTGGTAAAAAATCACTATTTCACCGAAAAAGTTTGCCAATGCCCTTCCTCCTCTCCATTTCGTCCCCACCGGATCAGTAGCCGCGAGTGTAGTCGCCAGTCTCCAGTCCCCTCCCCAAAGATTTTTCAGCATTGTTCCGGGACTGAAGCAGGGAAGCGTTATTATCCTAGTCGGCGACTGACAAATAATGGCCCCCTCGAATGGGGCCTCAACAAACGGCGGTGTCAGCATGAGTGCCACTGGCTGACATCAAAGTTAACAGGGGATATCCTGTCCGCTGGATCTTCAAAAATTCGTTAATGGCCCTTTCTTTTCTTTTCAGTCGGTCCCAAAATGTGAGGCTGGGAAATTCCAAAAGGGTGGAAACATCGATTCGAGTGTGTTGGGGGGGGGCCCTTTTGCCGCTGCAACTGAGGGGTGTTCTGACTTTGTTGGAATGGGTGACCATGCACGTTCCCAGTTTTCGATTTTTTGAATGGGGGGAAATTCGGAACCTTTTAAAACAATTGAAAGTGTGCGCGGGGGGATGGACATTCTTTTCAGGCACCCAGTTCCCCCATTGTCCTTTAAACCCATGGTTCCGTTTTGCAGTTGGCGCGGAGAAAGCCACACATCGATTTTTGCTGATGCGCGGGGCAGTTCCCCCTGTGTGACTTTTTCCCCGAGGCAAGCCAGGTGTGAACTGGTGACCCCACTGTCCCCAACTGTGGTATGATGGAGCGTACTTGTGGAGGTGGATGGGGGTGGTGGTGGAGGAGGGGAGGCGGACATTGGCGCAGGAGCCGCGGTTTGAAACGTGGAGGAAAAAGCCCCTTTCCTGCCCAATTTGTTGGTGCCTGGGCCCGGAAGCATTTTTCCCCCAGGGGCCGTAAAGGACATTTACTGGCCCTGATGTAGTTACAGCTCCAGACGTCCGCGCGCTGTGCCCCTTGGAAAAACCGTAAGCTAAAGGGGACGGCCCCCCTTTCTGTTTACATATTATAAAAGTCTGGTATGCCCTTTTTTAGCCCCGCCAATAGTAGTTTGGTGAGGGAGGATGGGACAGAGGCGGGTTGGGACAGGGAAAGGGCGTGCCCCCCCCGGGCCAGCCAAAAAAGGGTTTGGTTTGACATTCCCACCGACTCCGGCTGGGGGGGTCAGATGTCATCTGGGGGGAAGTGGATGCCCAGTAAACCCCTCAAGAACCCTGGGTTGCTGAACAAACCGGCGTGATGACCCTGCTGCGAGTCCCTGCTGTGCTGGACCGGGCCCCGGAATGTTTGTGCCTCTGCCCTGCGGTGAGAGCCTGCCCCCTCTCTGCCCGCCCTACTGTTTGTTCAAAATGTAAGACACTGTTTGATGAAAATATCTGTTTTGATAAAAACACACCCTGTATTTGACTCCAAATGAACCCACTAACAAGCTTGGGTAACCCTTGGATATAAATTGCGCTTCACAAATGGCCAGGAAAAATTTACTTGTATGTGTCTTTTAAAAAGACTGTGTATTTTACTGAATGTAAAAGCACAAACAGGCTTAATTAACCATCGGATATGAATTATCCTACAGGCAAAATTGCTTCTTTGGCGGTGAAAAAGAAGGTTTCTTTTATTGACCACAACAGCAGAACAAGGCTTAATTAACCCCTGGATCTATATTGCGCCAAAGAAATGAGCAACCAAAAATTACCAGCTTTGTAGCGTCTTACAATGGCGTGTATTTTATGGTACACAACAAGAGAAAAACTTGTAATTAACCTTCGCTTGTGAAATATGGTACAGGAAAATTGTAATTTTTGGCGGTGAAAAAGACGGTTTATTTTTGTCACCACAGCAGAAAAAAAACGCTTAATTAAACCCTGGATGTAAATTGCGCAAAAGAATTGAGCAGCCACAAACTACTAGCTTTGTAGCGTGTTAAAATTGTGTGTTTTCTACGCTACACAACAAGAGAAAAAAAATTGTAATTAACCTTCGCTTGTGAATTATGGTACAGGAAAATTGTAATTTTTGGCAGTGAAAAAGACAGTTTATTTTTGTCACCACAGCAGAAAAACATCGCTTAATTAACCCCTGGATGAAAATTGCGCAAAAGAATTGAGCAGCCACAAACTACTAGCTTTGTAGCGTGTTTTCTACGCTACACAACAAGATAAAAAATTGTAATTAACCTTCGCTGTGAATTATGGTACAGGAAAATTTTAATTTTTGGCGGTGAAAAAGACGGTTTATTTTTGTCACCACAGCAGAGAAACAACGCTTAATTAACCCCTGGATGTAAATTGCGCCAAACAATTGAGAAACCCACAAATACGAGCTTTGTAGCGTGTTACAAGGCGTGTTTTCTATGCTACTAACAAGAGAAAAAAATTGTAATTAACTTCGACTTGTGAATTATGGTACAGGAAATTGTATTTTTGGCGGTGAAAAGACGGTTTATTTTTGTCACCACAGCAGAAAAACAACGCTTAACCCCTGGATGTAATTGCGCAAAAGATTGAGCAGCCACAAACTACTAGCTTTGTAGCGGTTACATTGCGTGTTTCTACGCTACACAACAAGAGAAAAATTTAATTAACCTTCGCTTGTGAATTAGGCTACAGGAAAATTTAATTTTTGGCGGTGAAAAAGACGGTTTATTTTTGTACCACAGAGAAAAAACAAACGCTTAATTAACCCTGGATGTAAATTGCGCAAAAGAATTGAGCAGCAAAAAGAAGTGGTATTTGTATGTAAAAAACGCTGTTTCTTTAAATGAATACAACAGGATGCTTAGATCCCCCTTGGATATTCAAAGTGCTGTGAGCAGATAGCATTAAAATGTATATGCAGCAGCAGTGGACGCACACTGGACTTCAGATCCAATACACCAAAAAATCAGAAATAGAACATTAAGAGAAGCAGTCTCTGAGACAAGCTGAGACACCCCACAAAAATCTCTGTATAAAAATCAGTTCTTCAGTAAGAGCTATCACAATCAGCCGCGGCAGCACCTTCCCTGATCAGTACAGTGAGAGGAGTGTGAGCTCCCAGCATCGCGCCCGGACTTATATAGTGCGGTGATGTCACAGAATCCCGCTGGTCTCCGATTGGCTTCATCTCTGCACATATAATGCAGGCTATGCCCTTCTTCCTCCCAGAGTGCTTTGCCCCATGTAACGCCATGTGCTCGCAGCCATTTTATCAATCAAAAGCACACTTTGTTCACCCGAAGTACCCCAAACTTCGACTTCGTTCAGAACCGAAGTTTTCCTGAAATTCTAAACGAATTCCACTTCGTTAGAATCAATTCACCCATCTCTAATTATCATACATTATATCAGATCTGCTGCTCAAACAAGTGTCTACATAGTTTAGCTAGATATCAAGAAGCCAAAGTCATGTTTTTACCTCCCAACAAAACCTGCTTGAGCTACCCTCAGCCTCTATTCCCATAATATTTTACACTCATGAACCCAGATTTAGACTTGTCCAGAGTACCAAATAATTTTTGGTTGGGCTCAGACTTTGACACAATAAGGTGCCCCAATTATCCAGCAAAAGTCAATACCATTTGGATCAACTATGGAGTTAATCACTTGTCTGTTTATTATGTGTAAATTTTACAAATTATCTATTCAACTGTATTAATAATTTTTCCTGTGTTTGCAATGATAACAGCAATATTTTTAATACAATAAAAAGTAGTGCATTTGATCTGTGTTAGCTCATATAGCTTTAATCTGATACTAAATAGACATGAGCAATTGACTCCTTCAAAGCGTACAAAACAAAAAAGAGCAAGAAACAGAGTGTAATTTTAGGAGTGTAGAATTATTGTAAAACTGTCCCAACTGCACTGAGTACAACATCTTTTTGTGTACAAAATAGGATACATAATAATTAAGGTATAAAAAATAAGAAACATTTTCATTATGTTTAGCCACTGAAATAAGAAATAAAAAGTAGAAAATTAAATTTTTGCTTAAAAAATATGAACAACTTTACTTGTATGTTAAAATAGTTGTTATATACTGTCAGCCAGTTACTCAAATTAAATAGTAGAATATTACTGTATTTTTAAGGAGTACAGCCAACATTATCATAGCTTTCAAAATTTTATCACAGTACATTTCTAGTAAGATTTGCAGGAAAAGTATTATTTTTCTCATAAAAGTTAATATTTTTGCATTTAACTGCTGTACAAACAAATGCAGTCCGTTATAAATCAAGTGTTAATTCCCTTATAGTGCGTGCTTCACTCTTATTGTATGCCAATCCAGGAGTCCCCACTTCTAATGCCTTTACACAAATATCATTGACAAAAATAGGTATTTATAAAATTGCTTTACTTGTATCAAAAGAGTTTCACAACAAAATATCATAGAGCCCTTAGGCTTACCGCACATTTAGAATTTCAATGCTGGTGAAACGCTCATCTCCTTTGGAATGAAATTGAAGCCATTCTATGATCAAGTTCCGTTTCTGATGAGGAGATGCGCCGGAGCACTAACTGCACTGCACCCGCTGCTGCAACGTTTCAAAGGTCAAAATTCTAAATGTGCGGTAAGCCTAAGGGCTCTATCATATTTGTTGTTGAAACTCTTTTGATACAAGTAAAGCAATTTTATAAATACCTATGTTGCCAATGATATTTGTGTGAAGTACAAACAAATGCATTCATTTTCTTTATTTTTACAATTTAGACATAGCATAGACCCTCAAGAAGGCTTTAAAAAACTAGGTATTATTTTGTCAAGGAATACAAAATATTGTAGTGAGAATGCAGTGCATAGTATTTTTTATAACAAATTTTAGACAACATGTCATATTGCAGCAGATTTTAATCTTTTTTTCATCAAAATTAAGCAATTTTAAAGAAAAAAAAATACAGAGAAAAGAAAGAATTATAAGGTAGGTTGGACAATAGAATAGAATTCAGAAAGAGTCCAGATGGCTAGCAAGAATTTGACAGCAAATATCAATATACTTACTTAATTTACAGTCTATATACCTCCCTATATATTTACCTAAATGGGACTATATATGTAACTAATAGGGGACCTATATTCCTATGTACTACTAGTCTACACACTGTACCTACCTAATGGGGGTACCTACCTAATGTCTACACACTGTACCTACCTAATATACTGGCATACTAGGAGTTTATATACCTACCTACCTACCTGATGGGCTTATATTTCTATCAAATGGGTTCCTATATAATTACCTAACTAATTGGGGGCCTATATACCTACCTACCTAGCAGGCCCATATACTTTTCCACCTAATAGATGGCCCATGTATTTACCTATCTTATAGGTAACAATATACTCACCTAATGAGGGGACTATATACCTATTTAATGGGGGCTATGTCCCTTCTTACATAACGTTGGTCTTTATACCTTTCCAAGGAGCCAGTCTACTTAATGAAGGGGCCCACCTGCCAGATAGGGATCTACCTACCTTAAAAGCAGTCTACCTGTAGATATTATTAATTTAGGAGTGTACCTACCTACTGTTTTGGGGATTTACATATCAATTATATTGGAACATAAAAGAAGATTAAAACTAGGTGCACTAATGAGACCCATAGTCCCATAACCATTTGGGGGGACTTTTAGGGGGACATGTATGAACGGGGCTGCATCGGAAGTCTGGTGTCTTTTCAGCCTGAGATTTAGCGCAGCCCAGTTCGCCCTATTTTTAAAACGGCTGCACTCTGAAATTAGGCGCATTACAGACCACCAGCGGCACTTTGTTATACGCCTGAGATCGGGGCTATGCTGGAGGCTTGTCACACTACAACCGTACGAAGCTACAAATTTATAGCTTCATTAAAACAAATCCAAGGGCATTACTGCTGGAACAGATAAACCACTTTCAAAGTGGTTTACCTGAGCCTGAAGTGTCGTTTCTGCGCTAGAATGCGTCTGATTTATGACCCGCAGTAGATCAGGTTCATAGATTCAGACGTGTTCTACACTATGATTATGCGCATAAAAATTGGCGTCTAACCACCAAAAATCAAACATGTCGCCTTTACTGTTTAGGGCACAATGGGCTCATTATTATCATTAGATGCACCTTAGATTGGGAGTTTTTATAGATATTGGGAAAAGGTAAGGTGATGCTGGAAAAGGTAAAAATCTAAGTTGTTTTTGTGGCAGATTCTGCAATGTGCCTGGGAGAAGTTGTCATGGCAGCCTGAACAGGATTGAAAAAGAAAAGAGGAAGAAAACAACTCCAAGCAGAGAAGACATCACTGGATGTAACTGTAATTTAATCATTTATACAGTCTGCAAAGCATCTGCATGCAACTAGTAGTCACTATGTAATAATCATGTATGGCCATGATCTGGCAGGATTATTTGATCCTTATGTAGTGGTATTATTAGTATTGATCATCCTGGTATAATGGACTTATTTTAGTAACAGCATATTGGTAGTATGTATAATCAGATATTTGTGTATTTGTCACGATCCACACCGTGGTCCCCGGAGCGGACCGCGGACTTACCTGTGCCTCCACTCTGTCCCCTGATCACTCTGCCAGCGAGTATTCACCTGTCCTTCTCTGGTCCTAACTCACCTGCTCCTGCTTTGGTCCTAAATGCTGTCAGCATCCCATGCACACATGCATCCTCCCTAGGCTGCCGAGATTCAAAGAGTCAGTACCAACACCTGGCCAATGACACCATTGCCCCTCTACGGTTGTACCTGCCTGTGATCTGTCACCTCTGCCTATTCTGTCAGTCCTACGTCCGGCACTTCAGCTGTCACCATGAGTGGCCACGTAAGGGGTAATGACCTAGTAGTCCACACAGCCTTATTGAGCAAAATATAACACAGAGGGTCCTTGACCCAGAAGTTTAAGGACTTTAGCAATGCCCCTGATGATCAGCCAACAATATGATCAGACCTCAAACCACACACCAAGAAAAATGGGAAATAAAATGGAGTAAAGATAAACAGAAAAGACATATACTGTACAAGAGACATGAATGGGTGGGAGAGTAGGGAGTGCACTAACTACTTGTTTGAGAGATAAGGGAAACTAATAAGAAAACACATGTGGTCATATATTTAAGAAGGTAACCATTGTGTTTCTAACAGAGGCTGTCTTATATTCAATTTGTCTGATCTCATTGATCCCCGAGTACAGGACCACTAAATGAGGCAGGTATCTTTTCCCTTAAAAGTTTAGCACCAGTGAGGATGTGTATAAGACGTTTAAATGCCAAATTGGAAAAGCTCTTTAGGAGGACATTCAAATTATTTGCGAGGAGGACCAAGAGGATTCTTTGTTGGAACACAGCCTGGATTAGATCATGTATTTGGGACCAGACGCGTAAAATAATGGGGAAAATCCCCCCCAAAACTTGTGTCTGGAGCAGATTAAAATTTTAGGGGATGTTCACATGCCGTATTTGCGGGGCGTATGCCCTGCAAATGCAATAAAATCATAGCACTATGAGTGCTATGATTTTATGCCATATTCCCCATGTCACTTCTTTAGGTGCTTGCGCATTGGGGAAAGAGGAGGTGAATGGGGGCTAGGCTGGAGCGCTGTTGGAAGTATGCACTGGCTACCTGAACCTGGCCTTAAAGGGTTTTATCATTACTCGCTTTCGCAGACTTGAGCTGCTTCTATCTGTTTCAGCTTTGATCCAGGGGCGAATCTCTCTTCCTTGTAGGTGGGTATGTCCTCCCAGGAGGCGAGTCTCCCCTTTGAAGATTGTGACTCATCATTCGGGTTAAAGCATAGAAGGGAAAGGATGTCTGGAGATGACAGCTCTGCATGCTTCACATGTCTGCAGAGCTGTCATCTCCAGGCTGCACAGGCTCCTTGTAACCAGAACACCTGTGTTGCTGTAAGCAGTTGTATGTACAGCCTGAACTGATGAAACAAATGTGAGAAAGGCACGCTGCCCCACCTCCCCCTCTTTTATCAGGGGAGGGGTTTTTTTAGCAGCTTATAGGTGTTAATGGGGGGGGGAGGGAGTTAAAGGCTGTGTTATATGGGGGGGGAGAGGGAAATTTAACTCTGACATCAGTAATTTCCCAGATTTTTACTGGAGCGAGATAGGGCATAGAGAGGAGGCACCTAGTTTCACTTTCATATTCCACAGCTCAGACAGAAGTAAGCACAGAGTACAGGCAGCCAATCGCAGGCAGGGGGGGGGGGGGGGGGGGGCGCTTCCCTCCGGGGGTGTCCAAACGGCTTTAAAAAACATATCATCAGCCCAAACACAGAAAAGGGGGTGTGTCCCGTCCACGCTGCAGAAATGTATAATGCCCCCAGATTAGCTTTACTTTTATACGAAGTGCTTGGTAAAACAAAACCCAAATTTCAAAAGTGCTTATTTTTATGTCCACATTTGGGTAGATCTTTATAGCGAGAAAAAACCCTTTTGGCTAAGGTTTCCATGGTAATTGCAGGGGACAGTAGCCCCGCAAAATTTCGGCAGGTGTTCGGCAGTCACGCAACGGGGCGTACTCCCGCGTGTAGGGGGGTGGGGCCCCTGGCCCATAGACACAATTATTTTGCGGGGCCGTAAGCGCCGTGAAAAATGACAGTCAGTTATATCCCCGTGCATCGTATTGTACGCCCGGGGGGAAAGGGGGAGTCCATAGTTCCTAGAGAACTGTGGAATTACCGTAATGACCGGGCACATTTCGTTAATTTCAAAATTTTACACCTCAAAAAAGCAGTGAAATGCGCCCCAATTGAAGCCGTGTGAACATAGCCTTAAAGTTCTCTTGTTTACAACACAGCAAGTATATTTACAAAACAACACAACATTGTGCAGACAAAGAGGCTATGCTCTCAATATCTACAGCAGCAGTCAGCTGTTATGTGCAGCCTGGCTTCTGATGCAATGGCTGGGATAGGAGTTAGCTTCAGTCCAGGCTTAAGCCCGAACCAAAGATAAAAGTTTTCATCTTGCTGTTTTGGGGGGGAAGGGGGGGTCCCCCTTTCACCCATA
>JAODAL010020424.1:0-69459 GCA_025379985.1 Phyllomedusa bahiana
TTTTACAAGTCCATTAATAAAAGGGTGGTTGAAAGACTCCTTTTTCCGGCACTTTTTAATCTGTGGGTCATGCAGGTTTTAGGGTCATGCTGCGGTCCAGGACAGGGTTTTGTCAATGTCCAGTTCAACTAAAATGGTGGTTCAAAGACTACTTTCTTCCGGCACTTTTTAATCTGTGGGTCATGCAGGTTTTTTTAGGGTCATGCTGCGTTCCAGGACAGGGATATTCAAATGTCCAGTTCAAGTAAAATGATGGTTCAATAATACTGCCTTCTGGCACTTTTTAATTTGTGGGTGATGCAGGTTTAAGGGTCATGCTGTGGTACAAGACAGGGATAGTGAATGGTGTGTGATTTTTTTTCTGTGGCTTTTATAGCCTAAGTGTTGTGCCTAAGATGTAGCAGGTATCCATTTGACTGTTGTGGCTGTTAATTCCAGCTTCTCCAGCCCTGTTTGGGTGTAAGAATGAAGGTGTTGTTGCTCTCCCATAGACTTAATGGTCATCGCTCATAATCGACTGCTCACTATCGAAAAACCTTATCGATGGTGGCCGACTATCGACTATCGCCCGATGTCGATAGCCAACGTAATCGCTCAACACTACCTATGACCCAAAGAACACAATCCCCACTGTCAAGCATGGAGCTGGAAACATTATGTTTTGGGGGTGTTTCTCTGCTAAGGGCACAAGACTACTTCAGCAGAATGAATGGGAGAATGAATGAATGAAGCCATGTACCATAAAATCCTGAATGACAACCTCCTTCCCTCCACCAGGACATTAAAAATGGGTTGTGCTTATTTATTTGGACATGAATCCATGTTAAAATCCATATGCAATATGTATAAAAGCTCTGTTTGCAGCCTCAGCCAGGGTTGTGCTTGGTGCTTAACCCCTTACCGCTGGAGCCAGTTTTGGCCTCTGTGACAGAGCCCTGGTTTTACAATCTGACATGTGTCACTTTATGTGAGAATAATTTTTTGACACTTTTACCTATCCAAGGGATTCAGAAATTGTTTTCTTTGTGACCATTGTGCTTTAAGTTAGTAATACATTTTGGTCCAAAAAGTCCTTGTTTATTTGTGAAAAATATCTAAATATCATGAAAATGTGCAAAAATTTGCAATTTTCAAAGTTCTAAAATTTCCGCCTGTAAGACAGATAGTTATTCCACTGAAAATAGTTTATAACTAGCATTTACCATATGTCTACTGTAGGTTGGCATCATTTTTTAATGTATTTTTTTTTTTTACCACATTAAGGGTCTTAGAAATATAGTAGTAGCTTTTCACATTTTCAAGAAAATTAGCAAAATAGACCCCATATTGGAAACTACACCCCTTACGGAATATATCCAGAGGGGCAGTGAATATATCGACCCCACAGGAAAATAAAAAAATATATATATTTTTTCCAATAATCTGCAATTTTAGCTGAAAATGTTTAATTTTTACAAGGAATCCTGGAAAAAAAGCACCCCAAATTGTAATACTCAATTTCTTCCAAGTTCAGCAATACCCTACATGTGGGTGTAAACTGCTGTTTGGGCACATGACAGGGTGTACAAGGGAGGAAGTGTTATTTGGCTTTTGGAGCACAGATTTTGGTGGGCCCATATCGCATCTGCAAAGCCCCCAAAGTACTAGAACAGGTGAAACCTTCCAGAAGTTCCCCCATTTTGGAATCAACACCCCTCAGGGATCTCATCTAAGGGTGTATTTTGCATTTTAGGTGCACAAGCGTTTCGTAGTTTTTTTAAGTATTGGGCCATGAAAATGGGGGAAAAAAACGCAGTTCTGCCTTTGTTTTTTGGCTTCATTTTTACAGTATTCGCCATATGGGATAAATGACAGGATAACTTTACCATGGGGGTTGGTAAAATTTTACAATGTTAAAAATTTTTTATATAGTTTTTATCTTTTTTACTTTTCAAAAAGGGAATTGAGTTTAAAAAAAGGGTTCCCTTTTTTTTTTTGTTGTCCAATTCTGACACCCCAAAAAACGTTTTTATTTTTCGGAATAGGGGACTGATTATAGGCCTTTTTTTCCCAAGATGAGTTGATGTTTTTTTGGTACCATTTACGTGGTGCATGTGTTTTTTTTGACACTTTTTTTTAAGGTTTTTTTTGGAGGCATTTTTAAAACAAAATACAGCAATTCGGGTAGTTTTTTTTATTTTTTTTTTTTTAACAGTCCTGTGCGGTAAAAATTGGAACTGCTAGTTTTACTCAGCAGGTTATACATTACAGCAAACCAAAATTAGTATTTTTTTTATGTTTTACTGCTTTTACACAATAAAAAGACTTTTAATCGAAAAGGAAAACACGTTATTTGCATGGCCATAGTCTGAAAGCCATACATTTTTCATTTTTCTGTTTTCGGAGCTGTATAGGGAGTTTTTTTGCAGGATGAGTTGACGTTTTTATTGGTATAATTTTTTTGGGGAAAAGACTTTATGATCGCTTTTAAATTCTCTTTTTTGGAAGGCAGAGTGAAGAAAATACTGCAATCCTAGCAGTGTTTTTAATTTTTATTTTTAATAGAGATCACCGGTGCAGTATCAGTGACACAGTTAGTTTTACTCTGTGGAGTGAGCTGATTACGGTGATACCCAATTTATATAGTTTTTTTATGTGTTAGCACAGTTTTTTTTTTAAAAAGTGTTTTTTTTTGTGTAAAACAATATTTATGCATCTCTATCTTCTGATAGCCATATCATTTTAATTTTTTCGTATACAGAGCTGTGTAACGCCATTTTTTTGCGGGATGAACTGACATTTTAATTGGCACCACTTTGATGTTGATATCAATTTTTTATTAATTTTTTCTCCATTTTATGTGCTGTGGGATGAACTAAAATCGGAATTCTGTGACTGTTTTTTTTTTTTTTACCGTGTTCACCGTACGGGTTAATTAATGTGACAGATTTATAGGGTGGGTCATTACGCACGCGGCGATACTAATATGGGTACTTTATTTATTTTTGATCTTTTTTGGGGCGATTGCCATTTGTAAAGGGGATAAGGGCGCCTTACGTGTTTTTATTTTGTTGTTTGTGTTTTACTTTTTCACACTTTTTACACTTTTCCCCAGAGGGGAGGGAATTGTATGCAACGATCGTCAGATCGTTTCATACAATTAGGAGATCAGCACATAGCTTCTAGCTGTGTCCTGGTCTCCATGGAAACTGTCAGTCACGCTGCCCACAATGCATTGTGGGCATCGTGACGTCACCAGACAACCTGGATGCTGTCATTCAGCGTCTGGTCTGTCTGGTAAGGAGATCAGTAGCGGCGCTGAGCGCCGTTACTGCGCCGGATCGTGGACAGCAGGAGTTTACTCCTGCTGCCTGCAGTTTTGACATCGCGACCACGATGTTGCGACATTGAGCTCACTCCGGCTGTGGGGGATGCGGCATGATGTCAGCGGTAATATACCGCTGGTTCCATGCCGCGATCTTGCACGCTCCGCTTGTGAGCGCGCAAGTTCGCCATGATGTACCCATACGTCAATTGCGGGAACCCCTACCCGACTTTGACGTATGGGTACGTCAAATGTCGGGTAGGGGTTAATGGGTTAAATACTGGCTCGGGCGGGGGATTTAAACCTCTTCCTGGTTGTCAGTCTCTGTTAGTGATTGCTTTGGTATCCTTGCTAGTGGGTTTGTGCTCTGCTATTTGGATTTCTTTGGCTCTGGAACTTGGCATGTATATCAGGCAACTCTCCTGTCTTCTGACTTCTGCCCATCTGACTTCTATTTGTTTTTTGTTGTGTCTGTTCCCTGTTAACTAGGAACAGTTCAGGAAGAGGTTCGAGTGCAGCGTCGCCTCTTCTCAGGGCAGTTGCTCTGCTTAGTGTAACGGACTTGGTAGTGGATCTGCTGGACCACCGCAAGCGATGGTGTAAACCACGCCAGGAAGCGGAATCGAAGTAGGTCCCGGTTTTCACCAGAGCCCGCCGCAAAGCGGGATGGACTTGCTGTGGCGGGAGTCTACCAGGTCGCAACCCCTGACGTGACTTGCTTGCGATGGCAGCCAAGGGTGAGCGTGGTACAGAATCATGAGACGTAAGCGTAGTTGGGGACAGGCGGCAAGGTCGGGGCAGGCAGCAAAGGTTCAGGTCGATAAACCTAGGCAGGATGGTTCAGAATACACGGCAAACGGTTTTAGATACACAGGAACGCTTTCTCAGGGGCACGGAGGCAAAAAAGAATCTCCAGCAGGGAAGTGAGTGGATTCCCAAAATTTATAGAGGACAGCGCCCGGCAATTAAATACCAATTACCTTCGCACTGTCCCTTTAAATTTACATGAACAGATGCGCACGCTAGGGGTGCAGCGCACGCGCATTCCGGTCAGCAGGGGAGGAGAGCCGAGCAGGAGCGAGGTCAGGTGATTGGATGGACGGATGCGACCAACGGCCAGCAGTGCGGCCAGTCGGCGCCACCCCGTCCCCGCCGGGGACCCGTCCGAGAGGGCAGGGTGCGCCCGCGGTCCAGTGGGACCAGGATTGCGGCGCGACTCATTACAGTATCCCCCCCCTTAGACCTCCCCTCCTTTTTAGACTGCAAAACCTGAGGATGAGATCACGATTCTGGATGTTAGATTCTGGCTCCAGGATCTCTCCTCAGGGTCCGAAGCCCCTCCAATCATACGAGGAAGGAAACGCTTCATCTGCCATCTTTAGCCAAAATGTCAGGCGGAATCGGCTACCGGGGAAGGGTTAACTATTCTCTGGAGAACTCCGTTTTGTTTAGAACCAGGAGGCTTAAGGAGGGAGACATGGAATGAGTTTGGATCCGGAGAGATGGAGGTAAAACCCCCAAAAGAGGTTGTACGTCACGGATTCAGCTGGTGTTGTAAAGAACCTTGAAGGGTTCCCGAGGAAGCGAGGGCCCCAATTTCAAGACTAGGAACTTCAGGCGCACATACTTTGAGGAGAGCCAAACTCTAGGTATCCTGGAGGAACGTTGGGGCAGATCTTCTACTTTTGTCTGCCATGAGTCTTCATATGGGCAGAGGACCGAAGTAGGGAAGTCGAGTCTCTTGGACAGATTGGCCTGGATATACCGAACTTGTCATTGATAGAGGGGTACTTCAGAATCAGGGGGCAGGGAAAGGAGGGGGGGGCGGGTGGCGGCATAGACTACAAAGAATGGGGGAGATGCGGCTGATACGAGTCCACGTTAATTGGTCTTTAAGAAAATTCGGGCCCATCGGGGCCTGCTCGGCCCATTCGTCTGACTTCACGGATACAACAATGGACGCAGGTATTCTCCCAGGAATCTGGTTCAACCCTTCTCCATCCTGCCCATTGGTTCTGAGGGTGATCAGGCCGATGGAAAGTTCAACTTGACTTTGCAGACGGGAGCAAGTGCACGCCAAAATCGGGATCCTGGAAACAAATTGAACACCACGATGGTGACAATGTGTGAAGGTACCCATGTAGCCGGAAAATATGACGGATAGAAATGACCCAGCCAATTGTGGGGCAGATGGCAGACCAAGGGATGTGGGTTTAAAGTGTGACATCTTTGAGAAACCGATCGTCACCACCCAGATGACAAGAATTCCCAGGAGGAACCGGTAGGTCGTGATGAAATCCATGGTATGTGTGTCCAAAGGGATTTCTGGACGACGGGCAAGTGGATGCAAGGAGACCTGGGGGCCTGTGGCATGGAGGACCTTTTTCCGAAGCACTTTGTGACCAGCGAGGGTGAAGTCCTTGACATCATGTGCCAGAGTGCGGCCACCAGTAGTGCAGTGAGATCAAAGCGTTAGGACTCCGAGATCAGGGCATGGCCAGCCAAGAAGGAGCTATGTCCCCCACTCCAGAAGAATCTTTTCCTGAGTGCCGGCGGCATGTAAGTCTTGCCGTAGAGGAAGAAAAGTTTTGGAGATCTGCGGGAGCCACTGCGAACAACCGTTCGGGAGAGATGATGTGCTGTGACACGGGATTCTTCACCGCCACGTCCGAGGCGGGGGAGTGGGCATCAGCCTTGACGTTTTTCTAGCAGGTTGGAAAGAATGTGAAAGTCAAAACATGAGAAAAAGAGGGTCCACGGGCTTGGCGAGGGGTTTAAAAGCATGACCGTCTGAAGATATAGTAATATTCTTGTGGTCCGTAAAAGATGTTCGATTGGATGACGAGCCCCTCCAACGATGTCGCCACTCCTCCAGGGGTCTTACTTGATAGCCAAAAGTTCTCGGTCCCCAATGGAATATGTTCCGCTCAACCGAGCGGAAAAAATGTCTTTGAGAAGAACCCATGTGAGAATCTGCCTTTTGGGCTCCTTCTGTGTAAGGACCGCTCCCCCCATTGCCCCCCACAAGAAGAGACATCCACCTCCAAGGAGATAACGGTCTTCTCGGGATCAGGCGAACCAAGACTCAGGTGGGGAAGGCGTGCAGTGGAGAAGGCAGTTTTAGATCATAAACGCCCTTCTCAGCCTCCGGAGGCCAACATCTCCGGGTTCGCCATTTTCCTAGTGAGGGCCACGATAGGAGCCCACCAAGTGGAGGAAGTGGGGAATAAAATTGCCGGGTAAATAGTTTGCGTAAGCCCAGGAAAGCGCTGTAGTCGCCCGATGGCCGACAGGACGAGGCCATTGTAGCTCCGCAGAGAGTTTTGCTGGGGTACATCTTCAGGCCCTTAAGCGAGACTATGTACCCGTGGAAAGGTAGGCCTGGTTCTGATGGAAAATTTATTTCTCCAGCTTGGCGTACGTCTGTTGCTTCGCAGATTGTCGTAGAACCTGCCGCACTTGTGTCCGTTGAGTCTGAAGATCAGGGGAGAAAATTAGGATGTCATTAGGTACACGATGATGCAGGTGTACAAGAGATCCCGATGACATCGTTGACGAATTTCTTGGAACAACAGCTGGAGCGTTACAGAGCCCCAAAAAGGATCACGAGGATATCGAAATGTCCATCTCGGGTTATTAAAAGCCGTTTTCACTCGTCCCCCTCCCGAAATTTCTGTTGAGGTTATAGGGCGGACTCCTCAGCAGATCCAACTTTAAGAACAACCTTTGCCCCCTTGAGACGATCTAAAAGTTCAGAGGATCGTGCGGGAGAGGGTAGCGGTTTTTCTCGGTGGTGATTTTATTTAGTCCCCTGTAGTCGATACCAAGGACGGAGGGGAACCATATCCGTCTTCATGCATGAAGAAAACCCGGCTCCGGCTGGGGAGGAGGATTTACGGATAAACCCCTTAGGGCATGTTATCCTGTATGTAGGGACGACATGGCTGAGTCTCCGGCACGGACCGCGGAGATATCTAGACCCTACCCGTGGAGAGGCTGGTTCAGGGAGGGTAGGGTCAATAGGGCAGTCGTTCGGTAGGGGCCGATCGGGGCAGCGTATCGGCTCGTTCTCGGAGAAACGTCACAAAGTCCTGGATAACTTACCGGTAGGCCTGGCAATGGCTTGACAAGTGGCATGAGGTGAAGTGGTAGGCACCGTGGCGTGAGTACCTCCAAGCATATAGGTGTTCTAGCATTCCCGGTCTTCCAACGCAGGACCTCGCATTGTCTTTCCAAATCGTGCGTGAGGGGCATGACGTTGCAGCCAGGGAAGGCCCAAGAGGATCGCCGAAGAAAGCACGAGACAGAAGTGGAAACTGATCTTATCCTTATGTAGAGCCCCCCACAAGGAGTGTCACCGTGGCTGGTTATGTACTGGATGGAGGTCAGTGAGGAGATCCCACTGACCGAATATAAATATGCAGTGTTTCTCCAGAGAACGACTGGTAAGCGGTGGTCGGGTAATCGGTTTACCAAAGGAGGCATGGTGAAGTTCCCGGGCAGACAAGAATCCAGGAAGGCCCGAAACTCCGGAATGGAATAGACCAGCATCAGACTGTCACCTCCATGGCATCATCAAAACATGGAGAGGAGGAACTGCTCATAGGGGACGCCATATCCTCGCCACCTAGGTGTGAGCATTTCCCGGACGCTGGGGATGTAGAGGGCCCGCTTCTGCGGAAAATTGGTGGACTGGGCAATAGAGACATAGGATTCTCCTGTGACGGCGGCTAAGCTCCTGCTCCGATAATATGGGCCCGGTCCACTTGATGGGTTCCAAATGGAGGCTTGGGGGGGTGACAAAGTAGAACGCTGGAAAAACTGGAGCCAGGCGAAACAGCCGACCGGGGTTCAGTGTGCAGTGTTTCTCTTTGGGTGGGAGCTCTTACCTGCCTCTCAGCGAACCCTTACATACGATGCGGCGTGGCCAGGTGATTAATTGCTAACAGGGTGGGACGGGAGGTCTCTTGCTGCCTAAGCATCTTTTTACCCTGCTGGGACAGACCCTTTTTGAAAGTGGCGCGCAGAGGGGCGGCATCATTCAAGTGAGCTCCGAGCCAGGGTACGGATTTGGACCGCATAGCTCCCAACAGACGAGTAACCCTGGCGAAAGGCTCAAGAGGGCAGGTTCTCAGCAGAGGAAGCACGCGCTGGGCTCCTCGAAGACGGTGCGGAATTACTTGAGGAAAGGGTCTGTAGATCCAGCGGTCACAGGGTCATTCCTTCCCAGAGCGGTGTTGCTTGCCCAGCACAGAGCTTCCCGGGATAGTTAGGAATCACACTAAGGCCCACCTTGACCTCTCGAGGGAGACTGATTCCGCCATCTGTTCCCACGTGCATAGAGACTGGGTAAATAAAACCACGGCAGAGATTGGGATCTCCGGCAAAGCTGGAGGGTTATGTGGAAGCCGAAGTTTGGGGGTCCACGATTAGCCAATGGAACAAGCTGATGTAGGACGGAGCCACAGACGGAGACGGAGAAGACTGTTGCTGGGACTGCAAGAGCGAAGCATAATGGCGGAGAGCATGCCCAACTGCTGTGCCTGTTGCCGATTTGCTGCGATTGCTGGGCAACAAATCGTCGTAAGATCAGCGATGCTTGGCAGAGGCCCATTTGCGGATTCATGGCTGGAGCTTACTGTAACGGACTTGGCAGAGGATCCGCTGGACCACCGCCAAGCGATGGTGTAACGCCACGCCCAGGAATCGGAATTAAGTAGGTCCCGGGTTTTCGCCAGAGCCCGCCGCAAAGCGGGATGGACTTGCTGCGGCGGGAGTATACACGGGCGCTATACCCCCTACTTTCATGGACATGCGCCAGAATGACGTCTAAGACGCCGGGCCGCGCGAGTTAATATGGGACCTCTGGAATGAGCGGTTGTCGTTCTCACCGATGTGAAACGGAAATGGACATTTTTATCCTTTTCGGTCATGCCGCAGTTCAATTGTAGGAACGCCAGACCACAGACTAAGCAAAGGCAGGGGGATATGCGCACATGTCAATAGAACCGGCTATAGGTTATTAATAATATATACCAATGCGGAAGGTTAGGGGCTTTATTGTCATACATTAAAAGGGCCATGTAAAAGGTATTTAAGGGAAGCAGAAATGAATCACTCTGTATCCCTTCATATCCTGGGTGCCAGATACCAAAGGGGCGCGAGGAATCTCACTTTTTTATACCTGGCAGCATCAAGCCTAAGTATCACTTTTCCTATTTCTCACCTTATGGGGTGAATATATTCTTGTCATAGTCAGATTGTATTGCGATTGTATTATAGCGTTATTCTTATTCCAACAGCGAGATGGGAGTTTTGAAATCCCCTGATGAAACCGCTTAAATTGCATGGGGGAAACGCGTTGGGATAGCTGGGATTAAAGAATTGTAACACACGTACAAAAGTGGATATTATCTGTACATTAATGCGGAGCCCGCCCTTTATCGGGGGCGAATTACTCAACTGATGGAATGGTATAATGTTTGCTGTATCATTTAGGTATGTAGTGGTAGTATATGGGGTTTATGATGCATAAATTTTAGATAATTAGTAAAAGTTATGTTTTTTTAACAGGGATTATAATTTTGCAGTGATATAGGTCAAATTCCTATGTTATTATAAAATTTGTTAGTAATTTTAATATTATGGGCCAGTTTTTTAAGTGGCCTTGTGGATAAAGAGAAATTGGCGAACTGAGGCCAGAAGCGGTGTTTTCAGACGTTTGAGGTAGAGTCGGATCAAAGTGATCTTTCTGACTTAAGAGTGGTATTCAAACAACTATATACAGCCTATCAGAGCCAATATTTAAAATCTATGGTGCGGAGGCACAAACTTTAGAACCTATATTGAATCACGTATATATATAGTGGACTTAGAATTATTTAACACCTGCTATTAGATCACAGTCTGAATTCCGTGTTGGTAGACGTGGGGAAAACCAGAATTATAGATAGCTCAGTACGACTTATGAAAATTCTACTTAAAGAGGAAAATTAAAACATAGAAAGTACCTCTACAACTTGAAACAATTGATAGGAAACAAGCATCAAAAATCAGAGGGGATCCAGATTTTAGTAGGAGGAGAACAAAGTTTACAAAATTCTATAGAAAAAATTACGACAGGACTAATGTACGGAATGTAAAAATACTGAGGGGACCTCCAAGAATTTAAGGAAGGGAGAGCTTTAATTTTCTCAAAAACCACAAACCCAGCTACCCCTAGGGGAAGTATTATCATCTGACGCAGAATCTTCAGATACTAATTCAAAATACTCTGTCAGGTCAGGGGGGAGAACAACGCGGATCTAGAGCTAGAAAATGGTGTCCTCGCCAGAAATCAGGAGGGAATGGGAGTAACATATGGGACGTATTTAGTGCCTCCTCATCTATGGCAATTCCAATACACTCCTTTTTTAGAGGGCTGGAGAGGCCCAGCATCCGGCCTAGACACCGTCAGAAACAAATAAAATCAAGATCAAACATCAGATAATTAATTTCAGAAAGGCTTTTGATATGGGAGAATTACGATCTCGAGGGGGTCTGACTTTTGTGCCACACCACTAAGTTCAGTGAATTTTTCATGGGACCTAAAGATTCTACACCTAGTTGTGCGCAAGCTCAAATGGATAAATTTTTCAATCAAAGATCAAATTTCGAATGCCAGCAATTTGTTGGGTGTTACAGTACAGGATTTAGAGGGTATACTAGTTAGTGTCCATTATGGAGGAGGAAGAAATAGAAGAGGGTTCAAACCAAAAATTGAAACTTAAAGTTGGAGAATGCCCCCGAGTCAGTTAGATAACACGTGTAAATTGATCTTTTTTTGCAAATAGTCTCCAAAGAACTCCGTTATCTGAGTGAACAGAGGCTACCATTTCATAATAATCTTAGTACAGAGGAACTAGGAGCATTGGTCAAGCACTGGAACGGGACAAATTCTATATTATTAAACCTCGGATAGGGGGGAAATATAGTTTATTAAATATGACATGTAAAACAGATGTGCAACGATTCTTCTCAAGGACAAAAGGCATTATGATATTTTACCACAGACCCGACAAAAACTTTAATATGGAAATTGAAAAGCTACTTGTTGGAAAGGTTTAGGTGATGGGCCTAATAACACACAAAGAATTCAAATTTATGGATACCATTCTAAATTCCCCAAATAACCTACATTTTATTCGTTCCCAAAGATTCATAAGGGCTGCACACCCCACTAAAAGGGTAGAACCAATAGGTCTCTGGTGTAGGATCAATTAACGAAAATGTGGGGATTTATAATAGACAATTCTTACTGGATTTTGTAACCATTGCATTTACATAGAGACACTTTCGGATTTACTGTGCAGGGACTGGAGGATTACAGTCAATAAGAAGTTCTCTTGGGTTTTATAGATGTAGAAAGCACTATATAGTAATATCCCACATTGAAAATTTGCATTCGAGCAGTTGAACATTTTTTGTCCACAAGAAGTATAGGAATTTTACAGGCTCATAATGCTTTGTCATAACTACTGGAATTCGTTGTTTAGGCATAATTATTTTTGTTTTTGAACAAGACCTTCCACCAGATCAGGGCACCGCAAATGGGGAGCTCCTGCGCCCCCGCTATGCAAATTGTTCCTGGGCTGGTGGGAGGCCACCTTGAGTATACAACCAGGAGACGATCAGTGGCCACCACAGATTTTATTTCTGTGGGGAGGGTTACATTTGTGACATCTCATCGTCCTCTGGGAAGGTGCAAGACAATGTCACTTTGAGGAGTACGTTTGCCTCAGTCTCAATAAAACGAATCGGTAGCATTTTCCACATTTGAAATACAACGAGAATTGTTTACCCTTCTGGATGTCCTGATTATCAAAGGATCGGATCTCCGGGCAATTTCCACACGGATATGTATGGAAAACCCACAGCAACTTAACCAGCTTGTTGCACTGGGAAAGTTACCATCCATTTACCCCTGTAGGCTTCGTCGAGAGGAATACCAGAAGGGTCAATTCATGAGAGTTAGGGAAACTGCTCCAGAGACGAGGACTTTAGGAGACAGTCAGGTATATTGACGAGAGAGAATTTCTTAATCGAGGCTATCCTCATAGGTTTTGGATAATTCAGCCCTAAGGCTTGACTAAAAAAAACAGAATAGGAAAACATTACTACAGGTAAATCCCAGGAGGACAAAGATAACAAAAAGGCACGTGTAACCCAAACTTTGATGATAGAAATCAAAGTGGTGAATATCCCAAAAAATATTGGGGTACTAATTTTGGGACCAGGAAAGGGGGAATTTCCCCCCCAACCCTTTAATAACCTACGAAGGGGTGATCTTTTTAAAGACAGACTGATCCACGTCACTATAACCAATACCCCCTTTAGGTACTTGGGCTTAAAGGGAAAACCCGATGGGTATGTTTAAATGTGGGAAAGGATGTGTACCCTGCCCATAAAAAAAACAAACAAAATCCTTCACAAGGCCCAAATGAAAAAAATTTTTTTATCCGTGATTTTGCCAAAAATTGTAGGACAAAAAAGGAGTAGTTTAATGTCTATGTCCCCCCCCTGAATTCTTGGGAAAAACAAAGAAAAATATTCAAAAGGAGGGTGGGAGAACATTGGGGGACATACGAAAAGAAGAGAAAAGCCTAGCTACATGTTTGGGAAATCAAAGGGAAATGGGGGAATCTCTGCTTTTTTGATCTTGGGGTTTGTGAACCATCTCCAAGAGGAGGGAATGGGAAAGACAATTTTGGGTTTTAAAAGGCCAGGGGATCTACCGAGGGAAAGGGGTTCATCCAAGGGCCTTAAGGAATTTGCAATTTGGTTGTTTTTAGAATAGCTCTGCTTGGGTCTGTTCATTCTCTGTTTGTTCACACTCTCCCCAGAGGGCCACATGGACTCTTTAAACTGACCGTTTCTATGATCTATTTATCTTACTTTTTTTTATATTCATTGACTACTTCATCTGATAAATTTTGTAGCTGAAAAACAATGAATTTTTGTACCCCAAATTATTTTTGGCCCCGAATTTTTTGCCCCCGTTACCTTTAGACTCTGTACAAAATAGCCACCCTAAGAAATTTAGAGAATCATGGTTAGGGAAATGCTCCGCTATAATAATAAAGATAAAGGCGAAATGAGGGGAGCGTGCACCGTTTTGGGCTGCTTTACGGCAATTGGCCAATCTGTGCAGGTGGTCATGTGCGCAGTTTAACCTCTTGCATGGAGTGATTCGGCCCCCAGATATGTGCAGTTTTGGTTTTTCCGGTGGCGCTGACGGGAGTGACCTGTGTTGTCTTTCTTGAATAAGAGCGGTTTTTTTGTAGTATGTATGGCGCCGATAACTGGGCCGGTTTCTTATCATCGCGCAGTTGCAGGTATTTTCTTCCTGGACGATGCGCAGAATGACGTCTTAGACGCCGGCGCCGCGATAATATGGGGACTTGGACTTGCGACAGTGTAGTTCTCACGATGTGAACCGGGAATTGAACATTTTATCCTTTTTTGCGGTCATGCGCAGTACAATTTTCGGAAGCCAGACTAAGCAATGGCAGAGGGGATATGCAGTACATGTCACATAGATCCCGGCAATAGGTATAAAATATATTATACACAATGCGGGAGTGTTAGGGGCTTTATTGTCATACATCTAAAGGGCATGTAGGTTTTTAAGGGAAGCAGAATGAATCATCTGTATCCCTTCTATACTGGGTGCAGCATAACCAAGGGGCTGCGAGGATTATAATTTTTTTTACTGGCAGCATCCAAGCTAAGTATACACTTCTTCCTTCTCACCTATTGGTGATATATTCGTCATAGATAGATTGTATATGCGTTGTATATAGCGTATTCTTATTCCTCAGCGAGGGAGTTTGATAATCCCTTGATGTACCCTAAATTGCATGGGGGAGGAAACGGTTGGATAGCTGGATTTAAAGGAATTGTAACACACGTAACACAGTGGTGATATTATCTGTCATTTAAAGCGGAAGCGCCCTTTACGTGGGCGATTACTCCACTTGAAGTAATGGGTATATAGGATGCTGTATCATTTAGGGTAGTTTTTGGTAGTATATAGGGGTTTAGGAGGGGTATAATTTTAAAATAAATTTAGAAAAAAGTTATGTTTTAACAGGGTTTTAAAAATTTTGGGCAGGGGATATAGGTCAAAATTTCCTCTTTTCTTTTTAAAATTTGTAGTAATTTTTAAGGGTAAAGGAATACACTGCAAGAGGGTTTGATACACGGGGAACACTTTCTCTGGGCCGGGGGCAAAAAAGACCCAAGGGGGGAAAAGTGACTGGACCCCAAAAATATATAAAATACAGTCCCGGAAATTTTAACCCAAAATTACCGGCGCACTTTCCCCTTTTAAAATTTTAACATAAACGCGCGGCCGGGGGGCGGCTTGGGCTTTTCGGCCGGCAGGGGACGAGACCCGAGGGGGAGAAAAGGTCAGGTGAGGGGAGGGGATGGATGCGACCCGGCCAGCAGTGGGGCCCCGCGGCCCCAAACCTGTCCCCCCCGGGGGAAACCCCCCCGAGGGGGAAAACAGGGGTTTCCCCGGGGCCCCCGGAAACCCCCGGATCCCCGGCGCAAACCCGTTAAAAACTTAGGTACGGAAATTTCCAAGGTGGAAAAGGGGTTGCCCCTTACACGTGCACTGAAAATATGCTTCATATGAACTACAACAAATATTTTCTATTGGCAATCACTCACTCAGTCTACAATGAGTATTTCAAGGCAAAATCTGCGTGGAATCTGACTAGAATTCCTTGTCCTAAAACAGCTACATATGGGAGACTCACTGCGAGTGGAGGTGTATCTGCTTGGCTGTACATCCCAAGTCATGTTTCAGGGCCCTTTAATGGGCCAGATGTGGTTCTTAAGGGATGCTGTTTCTTAGAACAGGTGGCAAAAAAGTCTTAGTTCTCCTACTCTTTATTGGCTATATGTATACTAATGGTATACAGCATTTTTACACTATGATGGTAATCCCAGGTTAGAGAAATTAGGGTCAGATACCTATCTGAATAGAGAGCTACACTTAAAGAATAATAAATATGAACATACTGTAGTTAGATTTTGACCATGTTTGGCTGTTCCATGGTCAAAGAAAAATGTAATGCGCAAAATTCACTTAGCAGCAGATCATTTACGTTTAACAGAGAAAAGCAAGAGAGAAAAAGAATAGGTGCACATTGCTTCTATATTCCTGCGGCATCCGTAGCAGCTGCCTAATGACACATGTATCATTATATCCTGAAGTAGTTGCAGGGCATAAAACAGACTTGATTACACTACAGACAATTGTTTCACAATAATTCTGGGCTATTTTTCATTAGCCGTCTTTCCTTACAGCAATTTAGGGGATCATTTTTTAAAATGGAAAAGAAATATAAAATACTACACCTCTCATAGATTCTCTTACAGTCTGGGATTTTTAATAATTCATCATGTGAAACATCTTAAGCAAAATTTAGTTTTTTTTCCAGGCAAAAGCTAAAACGAGATAAATGGAAATAACTTGTGTTATATACACTGTGCATTAATGCAAATAATTGGTCCATTTGTTGTTATTTTAAATTTATACATTGCACTTAACTTTCTAGTCCACAGGCTATTGTTATTTTTCTACATAAAAGAAAGGCAAAATGATGACAGAAGGTGGATTAATGCTGCACAGTGCACTTCACTATGTTTCTCTGATAGTACAACAGTACAACTCCTTATTATATTTAGACACTGATGAATTCAGGTTTGATCATTAAAATGAAGAAATCCACATATACCTCTTGGGCAGCCAGGTGGTATCTGGTTATAAATAAAATCACGCTCTCCCACACAGACCCTTGTAGACACATTGATCCATTGTTCTCACTCTTCATTGACACGTTACTCTAAGATACATAGGGCGACATTTATGTACGGGCTGATGTCCAGGTATTTCTGGTGTCCATTCGCTCAAAAACTGGCGCAGACCCTGTTTCATCGATTTATAAATCAGTGCGCATCCGTGTTCCAAAATTAGGCACATTATCTGGCACCCACAGCACTTTGTATTGCGCCTGAGATCGGGGGGGCGTTCTGGAGACATGTTGCACCACAACCGTATGATTCTACACATTTATGATAGGAGGACGGCAAAACTGGGTGCATTAATGCTGAAACAGGTAGACCAAGTTAAAAGTGGTTTACCTGAGCCTGATTTGTCGCTTTGTAGCTAGAAAGCACCTAATCTATGACCCTAAGACCCGCAGTAGAACAGATTCATACATTCAGGTGCATTCTACACTACTAAAGTGCGCAATAAAATTGTCGTCTGGGCACCAAAATACAAACATGTCACCCATAATGTACAGAGCCTTGTGTATTAAAGCATGGCCCTAGATAGTATGAACATATCTGTAAATAAAATATCAATGGATCACCCATAGTCTGTTTCTTACATTGGTTAATTATTTTTCTTTATTGTACTACCTACAAATACCTGCAATAGATTTAGTTTTATACCAAAAGTTTGACCTTTGAGCAAATTTAAGGGGAATTTTTAGGTTTGCGTTTGAAATTTTTAACCCTTTAAAGTAAGCACAAATTATGGCTAAAACCATCTTTTTTTAAATCAGATAATTTTTATTAAACAATTTATGCAGATACAGAATTTGTTACGTTAGGATACATACATATATAACATTTTTCGTTTTAAGATAAAAGAACACTAAGATATAATGAGTAATCCGTACCCATATAACTTGATACATGCTTTCAGCAGTAATAGGCATACAACCATATACAAACCCCACCATCCCACCCAT
Organism: Phyllomedusa bahiana; assembly: GCA_025379985.1. Lineage (NCBI taxonomy): Eukaryota > Metazoa > Chordata > Amphibia > Anura > Hylidae > Phyllomedusa > Phyllomedusa bahiana. Next base: position 17,116 of record JAODAL010020424.1, read on the forward strand.
GACCCCACCAAACCAAGAGACAGTACCCATCAATTTTTTAGCGAACATGTAATCAAGGACAGAGTCACTTTGCCAAGATTGCACCCTTTTGTTTGTTCAACCTATCTGTAATAAGCATGGACAATGCTCCCGTACCTCACGCCATCCGAAATATGTAGCAACAAGGAACGAGAAGGCAAACCTGGGGAATTGAGCCAAGGGCTCCACATACCTTCATATTTTCTCAGGGGCTTAAGAACCATTCTAGGTTTTTTATTTTTAATAGCAGCATTTACATATAACATATGATGAATTGTAATAAGTGTATTATATGTAAGTTATGAAAAAAACTTATCTTTTCTTTGAAGGAAGAAATCAGCTTTTTTTGCACATAAATAACATATTAACTTTATTCTGTTGGTTAGTACAATTATGGTGACATCAAATTTATATAGTTTTTATGTTTTACCACTCTTGAACAATACAAACTTTTTTTCAAGATAAAAAAATTTGCTTTTATGTTATATTTCTAGAACTATGGAAATTTTAAAATTTTCTAGTAGCCTAGCCCCAAAAAAGGGGCTTGTTTTTTTTAGGGAAAATTTTGTATTTTATAAAGGGTTAATATAATGAACTGAACAATTTTAAAAGGTTCTTTGTTTTTATTTTTTTGGGGAAAAAAACATCATTTTTCAGATAATTTTGGGGTTTTATTTTAAAATTTCCCTTTCCCAAATTTGCAGTATAAAAAGACCCTTTTAAAAATTATTGGAAACCCGGTACTATAAGCACAAAAAAAAAAAATCATGTTGGGTTTTTTTTTTTTTTACTAAATTTTTCTAAAAAAAACTACTTTAGTTTTTAAAAAAATAAGTATTGGGTTTTTTTTTTATTTGTGTCAAAACCCTTTGGGGTTTTTCCCGCCAATGAAAACTTTACAAGAGCTTATTCTTTACAAAATGATTAATGCCCTTTAATGTTTTTTTAAATTCCCCTTTTTTTTAGACATTTTCTTTTCACACACTTTCCTTTTCCCGATTTCCAAAAAAAATTGGAAAAAATAAAGAAATTTTTGGGCAATTTTTCCAAGGGCATTATCATGTCCAAATTACGGGGTTGTAAATCCCGGGGCGTCAGGACCCCACACAAAACACGGACAAGTGAGGCCCTGACACTGGGGGTTTCCCCGCCCTGTCCCTTCCTTTTGGGGGAACCCCACTCCTTAATAGGGCCCCCCCGAACCAGAAAGACTGAAGCTTCCCCGGTATAGGTGCGACACGACCCGGGCAAACCGAAAAAAGAACAATAAAAAGTAGTCGGGCGGGCCCGGGGCCCGGGAACAAATTCGGGCACAAGGTACAGAGACGGATACAAAGGGGTATCCGGGGGGGGTCCCCCAAAATCACAACAATATGGGCAAACGCGGGATGAACGTGAGACAAGAGAATAACCGGGGTGAAAGCAAAAGTTTAGGAGATCACAGAAACACAGAAAAGAGAACCCCCCCAACTATAAGGCAATGAACCAAAATAGCAGGCAAGGGCAGGAAGGAAAGCAAAAAAAAAAAAAAAAAAAAAAAAATGTTTTTTTTTTAAAAAGGGGTTTTAAACAAAAAAAAAAATTGAAAAAAAAAAAAAAAAAAAAAAAAAAAAAAAAAATTTTTTTTTAAACTTTGAGGGCAAAAAAAAAAAAAAAAAAAAAGAAAAAAAAACAAAAAAAAAAAAAAAAAAAGGCGGAAAAAAAAAAAAAAAAAAAAAAAAAAAAAGGAAAAAAAAAAAAAAAAATGGGGAAAAAAAAAAAAAAAAAAGAAGGGTTTTTTTTTTTTTTTTTCAATAAAAGAAGGGGAGGCAAAAAAATTTAAAAACCCCAAAAAAGTTTTTGCTGGAAGATTCCGGCTACGGGCCCTTGGCCAAAAAATCAAAATTAAACAAAACCCCACAAGTAAACCCATTTCACACTAAGGGAAATAACGCGGTTTTTAGGTCCAAAAACCCCCGGGTTTAAAAAACGTAATTTTTTTCCCTGGCCGGGAAAACCCGAGCCCAAAAACCGGGGGTGTTTCAGGGGACCAAACATGACAGTTTCCCCCCCCTTTTTTGAGGGGGCCCCCGGACCCCGAACGCCTCTAGTTTTAGCAGAGTGGGTTTTGGGGGAATTTATTCCCCTACAAACTTTGGGAATTTTTTTCACTGGTGGGGCTCGAAGCGGGGATTTGGGTTCGGGGGGGCGTTTACCACTAATTTTTAATTCTCATTTGGGCTTTTTTTAAAAAAGTTTTATGACTCCCTTAAAACCCCGACTTTGCACAGCCATTAAAGGGAGTTTTTTTTGTCAGTTTTTGCAACCCGTAAGGCGGAGTACAAAGAGATCAAGCCCTCCCCCCAACAAAAAGGGGGACCGCTCAACGGAGAAAACCAGTGAATTTGGGAATCGAAGGGAAATACTCCCCCAGAAAAAAATTGTCAGGTTTTTTTAAAAAACAAATGCATAGATTCCCGCTCCGGGGCAGAAAATTTTAAAACTTGCCCCCCATTTAGGTCTTTGGTGCAATCATCAGGGTGGGCGGAGGCAAAATTTTCATAAAAACCTTACCTAAAGGGGGTTTAAATTTTCATTCTGAAATATCATGTGTATTAAAATTTCAGCACAAAAACCAAGGGATCAAAAACCTTCAAATGGGGCCTACAAAGGGGGCACCCCTTTTATCAACTTGGGGTCCTCCCGTCAAACAAGGGTTTTAAAGGGGGAGCCAGGGGAACCCCAAAAATAATATCCCAGCGAGTTTTTCCATGAAAAAAAAAACAAAAAGTTTTTTCCGGGATGTGGAAACCCCCCCCCCCAAAACCAAAGTGGGTTCAGCCGTACATGTTTGATTCTTCCCCCATTAGGGATGGTTTTAATCTACCCCGGGAAAAAAAAGGGAGCACTCAAAGGAACTAGTTTCCCAAAACCCCAAGGGTGGGCAACCCAACCCTACGATGAAACTAGCAGCACACCCAAATCGATCATAGCTTGACAAAAAAAATTTTAAAATTAAAAGACCCAAGGGTTAAAAGGCCCAAAAAAACTTATTAAACCCAAAATTAGGAGGTACCCCTTTTTACCCAGTTTTCCTTCCCTTTAAATTACTTTCCCGGGGTTCCCGGGTTTTTTCCTGGAGGGACTTGGGGCATCGGACAGCCCCTCAAAAAAAATCAGGTTTTTTCCGGGAAAACAAGGGACAAAGCATTTTCCACCGATGCCACCCCCTGGGGGCATCAGAATTTTTACCCCCAACACCATTGGTTCTTCTTCAGGATTAGGTGATGAGGAAAAGAAAGGAAGGGGAAATTTTTAAAAGAAAGGAGGATGTTTTACAGAAAAAACTGACTGAATTGAAAAGTCGAACCCCCCCCCTTTTTTTTCCCCCGTTCTTCCCTTTAGTCTTTTTGTCAATGGCACAGCTAAGTCATGAAAAAAATTTAATGTCTCCGGGGTTTTGGGTGGCTGACCATGGCATCCTTTACCGCATCAACAGCCCTTTTCAACTGGGGTTTTTAAAGGGGGTTTATCAGAAACCCCCCAGTCCCTATTAAAAACCAATTGGGGGAACCCCAAAAAAATATCTTCACCGGGCGGCGGCCCCTTCTGAATAGATAACCGTGATATTCCCGCCCTGCCACACCAAATTTTGGGGGGTTTTCATTTGACAAGGCCAAAGAGAAAAAATCTGTCAAAAGGGAAATCCACCCGGGCTTCCCGGGGGCATAGGGTAGTGCCCAATCCTAGGTGGGGCCCTGGAGGAGAGATAAACCCCAAACCGGGTAAATTTTTTCTCCCAGTGGGAAATAGTTTTAAAACGAAAAAAAAGGTGACAGATTCCCCGAAAGTTTTGGACCTGTCTGGGTTTTCCAACAAAGCGAAACCGGGAAAGCATCTTAGACATGTAACGGGGCGCCCGGGGTTCAAAAAAGGCAGGACAGATACGGACACAGACGGGGCGCAAGTCCAGAAAACTGGGGGTTTTTTTTTTCATCCAAACGCTGCCCAGAAATTTTATTTTTTTAAGTTCCCCCCATGCCCTGGAAAATTTGGGGGTTTTCAACTCCTCTAGGGGGTCATTTACCGACAAGTCCCAAATCATGTTGAACCGCCGGGAGGGTTGACTGCGGGATGGGCCTGCTGTTATGTCAGGGCCGGTCAGGGAGCACACAAAGCGGGACAAGTGAGGCCCTGACACGGGTTTCCCAGCCTCTGTCCCTGCCTTTTGGGGAACCCGGGACCCCTTTTAATAGGCCGGCCCCAACCAGAAGATGATGGCTGCACGGGTTATAGGTGCGACACAGACAGGACAAACAGCAAAGAACAATAAACGTGTCGGGGGTTTCCGGGGGTCGGCAACAAATAGGGGCAGCAAGGTACAGAGACGTGATACAGAAGGGAATATCCGGGGGCGGTTCCAAAGTCAGCAACAATATGGGCAGCCCCGGTATAGAATCGTGAGACAAGAAATACCGGGGTGAAAGCAAAAGGTCAGGAGATCACAGAAGACACAGAAAAGAGAACAGGCGAACTATAAGGCAATGAACCAAATAGCGGGCCAAGGCAGGAAGGAAGCTGAGAACTTAATATAGGAACAGATGAAGTTAAAAACTGAGGCAATAGGCAGAAGAAACAAAAGACCAGATTGAGAAGAAGGCTGTCACTCAAGAAGGAGCACAATTAACCCAGAGTGTGCTGGAAGATTCCTGGCTACGGGGGTTGGCCAGAAAATCCCTTAGCAACCAGCACAGAGTAAACCAGTTCACACTAGAGAAGTAACGCGGTAAATTTAGGTCAAAAACCCCCGGTTTAGTTCGTACTGGCCGTGGCCGGGAACCAGAGCCAAAAGCCGGGGGTGTTTCGGCACAATCATGACAAGTATGTTGCTAAAAAAATCAAAACTTGACTTCTCAAAACTTTTTAACAAATAAGTAAAGTAATTATTGACGGAGTGTTTTACTTTGATACTTTTATAAGGTCCTATCATTTAAAATGATGCTCTCTATGAGTTGAAACAACAAAAAAATATTGTGCTATTTGCTTTAACAAGCTGCTGTGTGTACATTGACAACAGCCTGTCATTTACAACTAAAAGGCTAGATGACATACTCTCCTCATAAATAGATTGAAATCATAACTAGGAGACCACAGTATTCTGGGATTGCTCCTATTACCCAAATGTGGCTAAAAAATGGAGCTATCTTGCCCCTACAAAAGACGGTATAATTAGGTGATATATTCACTTTAACATGTTCATTCTGCTATTTTAAAATTAGAGGTATTCATCCAATGGTCCATCTTGTTGATTTGTGTATCACTTAATACATATTAATATATAGATAAAACTAGTCTCAATATAAAGTGCCAAGAAAAAAGGTGCTAAAAGAAACAAATGCTCATATAAAGGTAAAGGCAGGGCTGTATAACATAAAGATTTATACCCAGTCTGCATTAAGACTGGTGTATTGATGGGTATATTGTATTAGTCTACTGCACTGAGCTTAGAGCACCATATATCTCTATCTTTTAGATTCTATACATGAACTGGCATTGTTTCTTTCAGTAGATATTTCTGTTTTTATTACCAATAAGTATGGGCCATATAGGCATGAAAAACTATCCTATGTGCTAAATTGCTGTGCACCCAGTTTTAAATTATATTATATATAATTTATGTGTGTGTGGTGTATATAATATAATATATATATATTTTATATATATATATATATATATATATAATATATTAACATAGATATATCTGTACAAATAAACATATATATATATATATATTATATAAAATACATAGATAAAATATAGATATATAAATATATGTGAATAGATAGATATGTGTATATGTGTGTGTGTATATATATATACACACATACATATATATATATATATATATATACATACACACACACACAGAGAGAGAGAGAAATCAAAAGAGAAAGCACTATATAGTATGTATAGTATAACAATTCAGACAATTCAAAATGTGTTATATGAGTTATAAAAGATATCTTATATCTATCTATATATATACATATAGATATGTAGATACATAGATAGATATCGATAGATAGATAAATAAATAGATAGATAGAAAGTAATCAAAAGAGAAAGCACTATATAGTATGCATAGTACAACATACAGATAATTCAAAATGTGTTAAACGAATTATAAAAGTTTGTTCACCGTTAGAAGTTATGCTTGAGCAAGGCACAAGCTTGTATAAGCATATAGCATAAACAGTCTCAAAGCCACTGTCAATCACACCTCTACATTTATTGGGAAATCCAGGCAGGGGGTATAATCCAGGAAACAGTGGCTTCGCTTCAGAGTGATACTAATAGACGCCAGTTTCAAAATTGATAAATCTCAGGTTTTTAAAAATATAAAAATAAAAAAATCCTATGGGGCAAAGTAGTTTTATTAATTTTGAAGCCTGCATCTATTGGTATCACTCTGCTGCAAAACTGCTATTTCTGACAGTTTTAAATAGAATATTCCAGGGGGCTATAACTTCAAAGACAAATTGTGATAGTACAGATGTAAAGTAGCAGAGTTTAACTTGACAGGGATACCACAGCATTCTGTTTAATCTGATCCTAGATCACAACAAAATTCGTTAACTCCTTACTGACATTTGACATAAACTTACATCATAGTGCTGGTAGAGGATTATTAAGCGGGCTCACTCACTGAGTGCGGTCCATATATGGCAGGTGCCTGTTGTTAATTACAGCTGACATCTGCTGTTAACAAACGGGATCAGAGCAGGCTCAGATCCTTGCTGTTTAACCCCTATAGAGACCATTGTGATTGCGGCCATGGCATTTAATTGAATGAGGAAGCGCCATCTTGGCATTATCTATATCAGAGGATTTCAACCTTTTTTCTGCCATGAACCCTCAACTCCTATACTATTTGAATGGGGACCTTCAAAGTCTTTGTAATCTAACAATCAGTAAAAGACACACACAACAGCAAATTGATCAATGTTTACAGACATAATGAATTACATGAAATTACCGAACTACAGTTAGCCTCGTTCAGTTCAGTGTGACGGCTGTGCCATCAAATGTGGCTCAATGCGCGACAAACACCTCTCTCATCTTCAGTGTTCAGTCCTGCTCAGTATCAAATATGCTCACGTCATCAACACCAAAATATTCCTGAAAGTAATGTGACAACTTCTGGATATGGTTCAAAACGGTACCTGTGATAAGCTGATTGTCTTTGAAAAAGTTATCCAACAGTGGAAAATATATCATAAACACCCTGTTGACATCTTCCCTTCCAGATACAGAGTTTTTTCTGGTAAGCATTGATTTTTTCATGCATTTTTAGAATGTTCGAGTAAGGACCTTGCAATGACAAATTTAAGCTTTTCAGGGTGTTGAAAATGTCTCCAAGATATGCCAATCTGGCAACCAATGTTTCGTCTGTCAAGACAACATGCCAATGTTCCATTATGCTCACACACATCAGCATGATTTTCATCCATGTCCTTTGCAGCTAAAGCCTCGCGGTGATCATGGAGTCAATTGCTGTTGCTCGTAGAGTAACTTTCTTTATTTATGCAACTAGATTAGACTTCCTTTCATTGCAGCAGCACCATCAGTGCAAACTCCAATACATTGCATCATGGCAGTTTCCACTGGACAAAAAAATTGTCAACCACGTGTAAAGCTCTTTCCCAGTAGAATGTCTTGAGATGGCATTGTAAAACAAGAAGTCCTCCAATGATTCACCTCCCCAGCAATATTTCACATATAGGAGCAACTGTACAGCATTCACAATATCAGTACTTTCATCCAGCTGAATTACAAATTTGACTTGTTAACTTGTTTGACTTGTTAATGCTGTTAGCTGGATACGTATGTTTTTTAACAAATCACCAATTCTTCTGCTCACCGTGCTATCAAAACATGGAATGATTTTCAGCTTTTGGTTACAAAATAATGCGCAAAGAGCTTTCTCGTTTACCTTGGTAAACACCGTCATTTTGCCTTTTTGCTTTAAGTAGAACTCACTTTGCTGCTCAAAAAATTCCTTTGGCTTACAAGCTACATCTGCATGCCTTATTATTAATGACACTTTAACTTTACTGGCTTCATTGCTTAGTTTTTGAAGACAGACAACACAGAGAGGTTGGTCACCATTTGCCCCCACTTCAATGAATGCATAAGCAATGTATTCCGGATCGTACTTACAATGTTGTAACGGTACGGCTGCTGACAGACGTATGCCAAAGGCCCCGGGACCCGCCGACATCCGGGTGTGGATCCTCTTGATCACCGCAGTGAGGTGGTAGCTGGAGGACCACGCCAGGGAAGGAGTCTAAGGGCCCCTGGTTTTTCACCAGAGCCCGCCGCAAAGCGGATGGATTTGGCTGCGGGACCCCCAGGTCACTACCCTGGCATGGCTACCTGCGGTGACACCCGAGGTTGCAGACAGGAACAACAGGAACGTAGGAGAAACATAGCAGGGCAGGTAAACGCACTCAGGAACACAGCAGGATACAGGAGGGATCAACGTACACATGACACCACAGGATACGGCAGGAACTGGACTGGGAACCACAGGAGTACAGACCAGGAACACGGCAGGATACATCGGGAACAGGAGAGCACATACAGGACGGGAACACAGCAGACAACGGAGACAACAGACAGAATGGCCGGGAGCTCAGATGGGAAGCAGCAACTGGACCAGCAACTCAGGGGTTAAAGTCTCCAACAGCAGACCTGAGATCCTGGCAGGAGCTCAAGATGGAAGACAGCAAGAGACTGCAATGAACTGACCCAGAGTAGAGACAAGAACTTCCTCTTATCCAGAGGTCAGGGTGAAGAGGAAGGTGCACAGAACAGGAAACATAAATAGGCAGGAAGTTTGCCGCGCGACGCCTTAGGAGGACAGTGCACCGACAGGACCCAGGAAGCAACAAGATGGACAGGACAGGCAAGTACATAGCAGAACAAAAAGGCTGCGGGGCCCCCTTTGCACATGGAGCCACCAGCAGAGACATGGCAGGGCGGACAGGCCGACGGTCCAAGGAAGGGACCGCGGCTTGAACCGTGACAGTACCCCCCCCTAAAAGCTCCACCTCCCCCCCCAACACCCGAATGCATTCCAATAGGCCAGGGACCCGCAACTTCTACGGGGGGAACCCCAAAACCAAGGGGACGGGCTGAATATAGCCAGTATAGGGAAAAAAAACCTAGATAAGGAAGTGCACGGGAGGAAACAAACGGGGTAACTAGGCAAAATGGGAGGGGAACCCAGGGCGGACCGTAAGCCACGGGACACAGAAGGCTCAGGCTAGAGACCGTAAAGCCAGGGGACTCAGAAAGGGTCGGGGCGGGGGACCGTAAGCCACGGGGACTCAGAAGGGTCAGGGCGAGACCGTAAGCCACGGGGAAATGTCAGAAGGCCAGGGCGGGACCGTAAAACCACGGGGAATCGAAGGCTCAGGGCGGGGGCCGTAAGCCACGGGGACTCAGAAGGCTCAGGGCGAGACCGTAAGCCACGGGGACTCAGAAGGCTCAGGGCGAGACCGTAAGCCACGGGGACACACAAGGGACAGCGCGAGACCGAAAGCCACGGGGACTCAGACGGCTCAGGGCGGGGACCGTAAAGCCCGGGGACTCAGAAGGCTCAGGGCGGGACCGTAAGCCAAAGGGGAAATCAGAAGGCTCAGGGCGGGACCGTAAACCACGGGGGCTCAGCGGGTGCTCTGGCTGGACCATGAGCTAGGCCAAACGTAAGCTCTGGGCTGGACCATGAGCTAGGCCAAACGTAAGCTCTGGGCTGGACCATGAGCTAGGGCCAAAAGTAAGCTCTGGGGCTGGACCATGAGCTAGGCCAAACGTAAAGCTCTGGGCTGGACCATGAGCTAGGCCAAACGTAACTCTGGGCTGGACCATGACTAGGGCCAAACGTAAGCTCTGGGCTGGACCAAAAGGCTAGGCCAAACGTAAAGCTCTGGGCTGGTCCATTGACTAGACCAAACGTTTAAGCTTGGGTGGGTGGACCTGAGGCTTAGGGCCAAGGGAAGCTCTGGGCTGGACCATTGAGCTAGCCAAACGTAAACCTCTGGCTGGGTAGGCCCCATGGGGGATGAGCTAGGCCAAACGAAAACTCGGGCTGGACCTGAGCTAGGCCCAAAAGACGATGCCTGGGCTGGACCATGAAACTAGGCCAAACGGAAGCTCTGGGGTTGACCTGAGCAGGCAAGGGCGCTCTGGGGTAACCTGAGCCAGCGGGACAGGGAAAACTGACACTCGGCGTTACCATGAGCCAGCGGACAGGGATACTTTACAAATCTGGGGTGTACCATGAGCCAGCGGACAGGGATACTGACACTCTGGGCGTTCCATGAGCCACGGACAGGGATAAATGACACTCTGGGCGTACCAGAGCCAGCGGACAGGATACTGACACCCTGGCGTACCATGAGCCAGCGGACAGGGATACTGAAAACTCTGGGCGTACCATGAGCCAGCGGACAGGGAATACTGACACTCTGGGGTACCATGAGCCAGGCGACAGGGTACTGACACTTCTGGGCGTACCATGAGCCGCGGACAGGATACTGACACTCTGGGTGTACCATGAGCCAGCAACAGGGATACTGACACTCTGGGCGTACATGGAGCCAGCGGGCAGGGATACTGACACCTGGGCGTACCATGAGCCAGCGGAAAAGGGATACTGACACTCTGGGTGAACCATGAGCCAGCGGACAGGGATACTGACACTCTGGCCGAACCATAAGCCAGCGGACAGACAGACACTCTGGGCAAACCATGAGCCATGCAACGGGTGCAGATGCTCTAGACGAGGGCAGGGTCACCCCGGCGGGATCCATGGTCAGTTCATACTGTAACGGTACGGCGCTGACAGACGTAATGCCGAGGCGCCGACCGCCGACATCCGGGTGTGGATCCTCTGTGATCACCGCAGGTGAGGTGGTAGCTGGAGGACCACGCCAGGGAGTGGAGTCTAAGGGGCCCCTGGTCTTCACCAGAGCCCCCCGCAAAGCGGGATGGATTTGGCTGCGGGACCCCCAGGTCACTACCCCTGGCGTGGTAAACCCGCGGTGGGCAGCCGAGGTGCAGGGCAGGAACACAAAGGAACGTAGGAGAACATAAGCAGGGGAGGTAGAAAAGCACTCAGGAACACAGCAGGATACAAGGAGGGATCAACGTACACATGACACCACAGGATACGGCAGGAAAATGGACGGGAACACAGAGGTACAGACCAGGAACACGGCAGGATACATCGGGAACAGGAGAGCACATACACGACAGGAACACAAACAGACAACGGGGGACAACAGGGAACAGAAGGCCCGAGCCTTTAGATGGGAAGCAGCAAGACTGGACAGCAACTCAGGGTTAAAGTCTCCAATAGCAGACCTGAATGCTGGAGGAGCTCAAATGGAAACAGCAAGAGACTGCAATGAACTGACCCAGAGTAGAACAAGAACTTCCTCTTATAGCCAGAGGTCAGGGGTGAAGAGGAAGGTGCACAGAACAGGAAAACTATAAATAGGCAGGAAGCTGCCGCGCGCACACCTTAGGAGGCACAGTGCACCGACAGGAACCCAGGAAGCAACAAGCTGGGCAGGACAGGGAAGTACAAAGCAGAACACAGGCTGCTGGGACCCCTGCACAGGGAGCACCAGCAGAGACATGGCAGGCACGGACAGGCCGACGGTCCAAGGCAGGGACCGCGGCATGAACCGTGACAAATGTTTTCTCTTGATTCCACCTTTGTCACTGTCGTCATTGGAATCTTCCAGCTTTTTTCTTTTCACAAATGTATCCATGCTCAGTGATGTACAATTACTTGTAGATTGTAAGCCCTCGCGGGCAGGATCCTCTTTCCTCTCTGTATCAGTTACTAGTCATTTTTCATCACCATTGTATTTGTTCAACATTTGTTATGTATGTAACTCCCCTAGAATGTACAGCGCCCTGGAATTAAAGGGGTTGTCTCGCTACAAAGAATAGCTTTCAAATTGTAGGGAACACAAAATAAAGACATTTTCCAAATATTTGCTTTGTTCCTCTGTTTTCCCTAAGGAATACAAGTGAATTTATGAAACCCCCCTCGCTATTTTTAGTTCCCTCATAACGACCTGTTAAACAATTCTCCCCCTGCTGTTTGTTCAATGAGATAACAGTGAGTGATGTCATCACACAGGTTGTGGCAGTGTCCTGTGCTGCTCAGCAGTAAAAAGCTTGATTTATGTAAAATAAAAAACTGAAAATTTGAGCTTTTTTTTTGGGGATCAATAAGAAACCTGTTAGTTAGTTTGGATGCTAATCTGATCTAATTCAATGAAACACAACCTAGCACAGAGCTGTACAAGCAGGAGTTACAATTATCAGTCTAACCAGGGGAAATACAGAGTATTTTTTTTGGATTCCTTAACCTGAAGGGAGACAAATTTTCCTTTTTTACGCCTAAAATAAAAATAATAATAAAAAAAAATAAAAATAATAAATAAAAAAAAATAAATATAAACAATAAAAAATTATAAACTTTTAAAAAAAAATGAGGGGAATTTTTTGTAGTCTCAGTTCTAAACGAATCACCCCAAAAAAAATCCACAGGGTTTTGAAAAAAGGGAGCACAACAGCAGCAAAGAAAGGAAAAACCCTGGGGCTTAACATTGGCGGAAAGGGACGCATACTGTCTTTAAACAAACCCAAAAAACAATAAACCCCAAAGGGGAAAAAATTTTTTTTCCTACTGGTTAAATCGAAAAATTAAATCAGTGAGCTTTGAAAAATTTTTGTTTTTAAGCCCTTGCCATGCAATAAATTTGAAAACCCGGGGTCACTTTCGTTTACTGATTTTGGTTTTTAGAAGCCCGGGTCAAAAGGAAAAAATAAACAAAAAATTTGTACCGAAATTTTTGGACAAATAAATGCACTTCTTTCCTTTAAAATTTTGGGGGGAAAAATAAGGACCCCATCTTATAGTCCAAAAATGTCCCTCTTTTTGGGCAGGCAGGAGGGGAGGAGGAGCGATTCGCATAAACCCCCAAACCCGGGGGGGCCCTACGGCTCGAAAAAAAAAAGAGCGTTTTAAAACAAGCGTGGCATGCGTCGATCAGAACAGCCGGGCCACCAAAATGTTTGGACAGAGGGAAGAAGTCAGCTTGGGCCCTTTCCTGCACACCCCCCGCCCTCTAAAAATTTAAACCCCCACTAAAAGAAATTTTGCAGGTGGGTGATGGGTTTGCCAGGCGGGCGGGAACCCCAAATGCGGGGCCCCCGAAAGTTGCCATGTAGGTACACGAATTACACCCCCTGTCTATGGGCAGGAATCAAATTTAATAAAAGAAATCCTAATAAACAGCAAAAAATTTACGGGCTTGAATTTAGGACAAGGCATTCTCCCCCCTAGTGGCCAATACCCGGGGGGACAAAAAATTTTAAATTAAAAAAAGAAAAAAAAAATTTTTTTAAAGATTAAATCGCTTAACTTTTACCATTTTACAAATAAAATAAAATAAAGTTACACATTATTGGTATTGCCATGTCCGTAAAAGCCCAAATCAAATTAAACAATAACATCATTTATCCCGCACACTGAAACAGCAAAAAGAAAAAAATTCAAAGGGGAAAAAATTTTTGGTTTTTTTGGTAAATTAAATATTCTAAAAAAAAAAAATCAAAAAGTTGAAACAATCCCAAAAAAATTTAACCAGTAAAAAACCCCCTTTCCCAGCTGGGTACTTTTTGTTTAAAAAATTTTTTTTTTAAACTCCCTTTTTAAAAACCTGGGGTGCGTCAAAATGGTTCGGTGCATTTTATAATCCGAAAAATACAGTACATTATGAAAACCTACGATTTTGGTACAAGTTGCTCTTAAAAGTTTTTCTATGGCTTCTTTGCAGACCTCCAAATATCCCGTGGCGAACCCCCGATTGAGAACAATGGATCTATATAATACAAAGTGGTGTACAAACTATTGTGCCCCTTAGTAGTCAAGTACCATAGGGGGACTACAAATGGAAATGTAAAAATAAGAAAAGTTTAAAAAATAAGAAAAAATTAAAAGTTCAAAAGACCCCCTTTTGCCAGTTTTCAAATAAATTTCTTTTTTAAAATTAAAAAAAATTACAAATAACTGGTATCTTTACATCCGTAAAAGTCTAATCTATTTAAATATAACATTTATCCTATGTGGTGAACACTGTAGAAGAAAAAAATTCCCAATACCAAAAGTGTTCTTTTTTCAGTCATTTTACGTCTCCAGGAAGTTGGAATAAAACGAGATCAAAAAGTCGCATCTATTGCAAAGTATTACCAATACAGAATTCCATCCAGTCCACAAAAAAGAGGACCTCATAGAGGTCCATAGGTGGATAAAAAAAGTTATTAGTCGAAGAAATGTTGCTGCAGCACAAAGTTAAAAAATAGAGAATGTTTTTATTTTTTTAAAAAGTACTTAAACATAATGAAAACCTTACAAATTTGGTTTCACAGGAATCATACTGACCTGTAGAATACAGATGTCATTTATACTGAACAGTGAACTCCATAAAAACAAAACCCACTAAAAAATGACTTTTGTTAAGTTTTTTTCACTTTCCACCTCACTTAGAATTTTGTTTTTGTTTCCCACATTATTTAATAAGGTCAATGGCACCATTAGAAAATACATCTTATCCTGCATTAAACAAACTTACATTTAGATGGAAAAATAAAGTTATAGCTCTTGAAAAGCGGGAAGGAAAAACCAATGCAGCAGCAAAAAAAAAAAAAAAGAGGCTGCGTTGGGAAGGGATTACAATCAAAAAAAATTTAGATAAAAATCTGTGCGTAAATTTGTGCTTTTTTTTCCCTGATCTTATCTCATAATTAATTATTGCAGATTAATTTTTGAACTCACAAAAATTTTTTTTCTCTCCCTTTTATCACAATCTTAACATCTACATCAACTATAGTTTTGGATAATTAAAATTAGTGTAAAATTTTTTGGAAAAAAATTACATAATACACGCCAAAGGAAAAATTAGACTTTCGTTTTCACCTCTAGAAGGATCCACAAAAACCCTAGGACCCCACTTTTGTGAAAAAAAAATATTGGGGGTAGCTTTGCTCTTTTTATTGATACAGTCTTTCTATCTTGATTGTGGATGTATACTGTAGACAGTTGAGTTAGCCTAATTTTTATTTAGGAGCTAGATAGCTATGAAAAATTACCTCTTTTTGAACCCATACATTATCAATGCTTCTGATTAAAAGTTACGTTTTATTATATATACATACAGTAGAGGTAAATATAGAGCTCTAAGTTTGCATTTGGCAGTTCTGTTAATTGTTTTTTTTGCGCTCCCCTACCCTATTTTTTATCCCCTTTTTATAGTTTGAAAATCAAATTGGAAAAAGGGCTTAAAGAGGGTCCCAAAATTTTGCATAAATCTTTAAAGAATTGTTTATTTCTTGGCCACCATAATGACTCAAAATATTTTGGACCTGAACAGGTAAAGGTTAGCTAAAGAAGCCATAAAGAAGCCTATAATGTTATTCCAACAAATACTACATAATACTTTTTGGATTTTAAATTTTGGTCAAAACCTTTAAATTTTTTGATTGACTCTTACCATTATATTGATTGACTCTGATTTAAAGTTTTTGTATGGTATTCCTGAGAACAGTCTCGTTTAGGTGTATTTTATATAATGAGTTCGTATTCAGGCCGCACAAGGGTGAATATACCGCAGAGTCAAAGTCCTTGTCTGTATTGTACACCATGACATTTTGTTAAACACCTTCCAGGTTTTGTTAATAGAATTTGTCAGAAGCGACTTCTTAATATTTTAAAGCTTAAAATGGGGATATAGCACACAAACCCTTGTCACCTGAAATGTTAATAATGTAATTTCATATAGACTAATTATTCATAAAAGATAACCAAACAGTAAATCAGCCTTGCTTAATTCAGGCCACTGACATTCAGAAATACTTTTTTGCCCTAATAAAAATTAAAAAAATAATAATGACAAATTTTTTTATACTGCAGAGGACATTACTTACATAGTCAATATTATTGTGTTTTACACTGAAGTCCTGTACACTGAATCATAGGAAGTTCTGGGACTCTAATGTTTTATAGAAAAAGAAAAGGAAAAAAAATAAGGAACCCCCTTTTAGCCTTAACTGGGCTCAAGGAACCCCAAAAGATCTTATTTTGGGGCTGAATGAAATGGTTGGAAACCTGATTTCAAAAATTAATAAATTTTTAAAATTAAAACAAAACCAATGAAAAAAATTAAATCAGTGATGGAGTGGAGACTGTCGTTCTATTAAATTTAAATAAACATTTAAATAACTTAAACCCAAACAATACTTTATTAATTGAAATGAGATTGAAGTGTTTAGTTTAGCCCTTTCCTATTGTACTCTTAAATTCATTTGTAGTGTTATTACAGTTAAATGGGTATAGTATGCTCAAAAAGTAAAAATAGCTGTATACAAGCTAATTAAAAGTTGGAACAGAAGCTAAACTTTAATAAGTATGTTAATTTTAGAGATCTTACCTTTTTTCACTGTGTTGCAATAGCTATATTTGCAAAAATGACAACATGAAGTGCAGCTATATTGGTGATCACTAACTTACTAGCATTTTATCAGCATAAGTTCCTAGGAAAGTTATTTATAGGTGACAATAAATATTGCTGCAGTTCCTGTTTTTTACGTTTAAAAAACATGTATTATAAAAATATTTATATTTTTGGGGTAACATTCCTCATTAGGGAAAGTCGCCATGAAGGTATTGTGGGGCTCAGCCAACAGTAGCGTAGAAAAATCACAATTTATTTGGCCTCTATTTCATAGCTTGACTTTTATTTAGCTGCACAAACCAAAATAAAACATGTGACTTGACTTCTGCTAGCAAAACATAAAGTTAACACACTCTGTTTCGAAAAAAGAGCTCACAGTTCTGAAAGGTTAATCCACTTGCTAGCACACAGGAAAAAGCAAAAGTCCCAATCTTTAGGTGATCATGACTGAAACAGCATGGACTCATCTCCTCCTTTTCAGGTCAGAGACCACACCCCCAGTTCACCTGACCAACCAGGCTTAAATAGACCAGGCAAAATCTGGCCTGGATACATGGGAGCAGTCATCCCACCCTGTTAGGCTGATCCAGTAAAAAAAAAAAAAAAAAAAAACAGCCCGGATCAGCTGCTTTCCAGAAGTCATGCTGCCTACAGAAAGTGTCAGTAATCAAGTGTTACTGACTAAAAACACCACCGGCTTTATTTCCCCAAGGATAGCCCCTTGGTGACACATATCTGCCATCTGTGACAGCTCCTTGAACCTTTTTACAGCATGTAGAGACATACAAGCCATGAATGTTTCAACTAAATTTTTAAATTTATTTTTAAGGGGAAAATTAGAGCTGAGACTCCACCTATTAGAAGAGGCATTTTTTTAAAAAAGTCACACCCCCCAAAAAATCATGCCCAAAAATTCTTTAAAGAGGTTTTCTCCCCCACAAGTTTTAACTTTTAACATATGGGGAAAGGTAAATAAAAAAAACTATTACTTTCCCCTTTGCTGATTTTGCTTTGCCGAAAATAAAAAATTTTATCCCCTCTTGGAGCACACAATTTTCTTCAGGTTACCAAACCATTTCCCCAACCTTTCCCTGTTTTCTTATCTCTAAATTGTTTTAAAAATTCCATCAGTTTCCCCATGGTGGTTTTTTCCCTTTGGCGGAGTCTAATCTTAGCAAAAAAATTTGTTTATTTTTAAAAATTTTTAAAAAGGAAAGCTTTAAACTCTACAGAGCTTTTCACCCTTGGGTAATAAAATTTTAAAAAAACCTTTGCACTCTTGTTGCGTAAAGGGAAAACAGCTAGGAACAGCAGAGTGATATGTCAATCACTGCTATAGGCCCACTCACAGCCTAATCAAGAAGTGTGAGTCTAAAGTTGGCTGTGGTTCTGTGAAACTTCATGGTGAGATATCTCCTTTAAAACATGACTAGGAGTTAAAGCCAAGGCAATAACCATCTGCAGCCCAGCGGGTTTGGGGGTGTTTTTCTTTTTTTTAAGGCATAGCAATTTTCTGGTGGTGGGTGAGAGGCTTTTAGTTTGTAGCTAAAAAGTGCTAATGTTTTTCATTTGGGGAAGGGCACCAAAAGGGTTGTTTTAGAGGAAACAAGCCATGAATGCACCACTAAAATTTAAATATATTAAAATAAGCTCAAGGGAAGAGAGCTAGGTCCACAGTGCCAGCTATTGGAAGAAGCATCTGCAAGCAGACTGAAACAGCTGTCTGTAATGGTAAACTGGTTTAAGGGCTTTATCTTTTTTTGAATGTTTTAAAGGGGTCTTTGCTGGGTCAAATATAAACTTTTAGTAATGCTATTTTCCAAATTTGGGAACTAGCTCTTTTCCCTTTTTAGCTTTTTTTAAAGAAAAATTCCCACATAGGTTTGCCCCCCCCCCACTGAGGAAAGCACAAGTTTAGGGACAGACATGTTTGGTTCCAGCATTGTCCCCCTTTATTCGTAAAACGAGCTGTTTTGAGCTTTTTACCCCCCCAAATCTTATTCTGAGCAGGTGTTACCCCACCCACCAAAGGCTAGCTCTGCCCACTGCCAGTGATTCACATGTTTCTACCTATTAAAAGTAATAGGTTTGTCAGTTGAGGTGGGGTGGGGGGCTAGCCTTATATGGGCAGGGTTTGAAAAAAACGGGACACTTTTGAAGGCCCTCTTCGAATAAACTCTTTTTCCCTGAAAACTGCAGATTTGGGGCATTAAATACAGGGAAAAAACAGAATTTTACAGAATAAGGGAAACAGCGCTGGAAACAGCAGGTTGGTATACTTTGTTCTGTCCTCAGTCAGGGGGGGGAAAAAAACTATGGGGGGGGGGGGGGGGGGGGGGAACTTTCTCTTTAACTATTGTTGGAAACCCTAAGGTTCTGGAAATAGACATATATATTCCATGGAAAGGATCAAGGATCATGTCATGCGTCTGCAAATATTAGATCACAAGGACAACACGTGCCCAAGGCCATATTTTTCAAATATGATCACATTTTTTTTGTAACTTGATGCTGGTAGAATTGGTTACTAGAGTTAAAGTTTTTTTAGGGTTCAAAAATACCTGTGTCTGAATGCTCTTGATGACACCATTGCTCAGAAGTAATTATTTCTCATTTTCATTCTCTTTCCCAGTTCTATGCTGCCCTTTTTTTTTCTTGCTGCTAGGACTTGCTGTGAAAGGATTACCAATGTAGAAGACTACAGTTCAATTGATTTCTCTCCCATTTCAGAAAAAATTACTAAATCAGCAGACAAGCTTCCAAATTCATCAATTACTTTCTAATGCAAGAATGACATAGTGAAGCACAGCCAAATTTCAATCTCCATGAAAGTGCTTTTATGTCATACTCGAAAGATATCCATATGCAATGTAGATGGGCCCCAGTGCTTTAAAAATTCATATATTTTTTATACTTTAAACTAAAAGATAGTTTTTAAAACCCGTGATTCCCCAGTATGTCCTGTCCCATCCCAAATTTGGGAAAAAAGGGCATATATTTTAAGAAAAATAGGTTGGGGCCAGACTGCCGTTCAGAGCCCTTTTCAGGGGCGCCGCTCCGGGCTTAGGAAGCGTTGAGACCCCGGGAAATTTGAGCGGGAAAGAGCAATCGGGGGAGGGTTTCGGGGATAGCCCCTTCCCCTTCCTAAAAGCACGTCGATCACAAGGGTTGGTCTAGTTATAATACACAAAAAAAAACCAACAAACCCAAACTTATACAGCAGGAACTGGGTGCTCCCATAATAATTTAACCTTTTCAATGTTTCCAGCAAAAATGTGCTATTGATGCAGTTCATAAAAAGCCCCAAAAAATTTGGGAGGCTCTCTTTTTAACCCCTTTGGGTTTGCTAATGTTTTCAAACCCGGGGGAAACCCCCAAAAAGCCTCACGTTTTAGAAAATTTTAAAAGGTATTTGGGTTTGATCTTTCACACAAAACTTTTCAAAAAAAAAATTGCCCCCTTTAATTCAGAAACCCCAAATTTTTTAGCTGAGGCAAAATCCGGGGTTTCGGGTTTTTTTCCCCATATTTTTTTTTTCTTTTCTTCCTCTTTTAATTTCCCGGGATTTTTTATTAGATGTTATTTGCTTATTAAATGTGCGGATAGCAAAAACGGTGTTCTTTTGACCCCTAACTTTTACGGGTTTTTATTTTTCTGTCCAAATTTTTATTGTACCCAAAAGGACATTTAACATTTAAACCCACCCCACTGCTGTAAAAGGGTGGGGAAACCTTTAATGTTGTCGCTTTTCCCCCTTGGTTGGGTGGAAAAATAGGTCCCCCTTAATTAGGAAGCGAAAGTTCGGGCCCCTAAGACATGCAAAGGTACCGCTCTAACGTTTTAAAAACACTGTTTGGGTTTTTTTTGCGTTTTATCTTGTTTTTTTAAAATTTGGGGAAATAAAAGCTGTTGCCCGAGGGTTTTCTCCCTTTTTGATATCCCCGGGAATCGGGGTGTTTTCTAAATAAATACCCCTACTTCTCTTCACCCCGTAAGATTTTCAAATATTTTGAGAATATTTTTGTCAAAATTCATATGCATGTTTTCCCATATGTGGACTTTGGCTTTGTACAGGACATACTGGGGAATCAGGGTTTTAAATGTCATTTTTTAAATGAAAGTATTAAAGTTTTTGTTGTTTTTTTTTGCACTGGCCCCGATCTACATTGCATAAAAGGTATTTAAATTTGGGGAGGGGAAAGCCCCCCAAAATCTTGAGCAGTGTCAGCATACTTAGCTTTTAACAATTTAAAAGGCTACATTCTTTTAAACGTTACTCAAAAAGATTTTAAAATTATTACGTAATTAAAATAGTGAAAATTTCTTCACCCTTGGGGGCTTGATGTATATTGGAGATTATGTACATTATTTTTTTATACTGTACAAAAAACCAAATCCATTAAATCACCTTCCCTAAAACCAAAAAAGGGGCCCCATGTTAACATAGTGTTTTGTGGGTCCCTATTTTTATGCTAGGTTTTAAGAAGTACGGGGGCCATTTTGGCCCCCCATTGATTTTTCACTTTCCGCACTGGGAAGAAGTGACATGCCAATTCTTTTCCCCAGCGCGTATTGTACACTGGGGAAAACCGCAGTTATTAATAGCTCTCAATGAGAGTTATAAATTTTATTTTTTTGTGGGCCGTACTTCAAGGGGCCGATTTACCCCCTGAAAAATTAACCCATTTGAACATCCCTTTAAACAAATACTTTTATGTAAATTTCAGTCATTTTAAAGGGTTTCCCAAAAAAAATTTTTTATTAGGGGGTAGTTTAATGTGCAGATTAATTTCCCACATTTGTGTAAATTTTTGCACCCCATTCCCCGTCCCCACTGGTTTTACTGTTGAAATCTTTCTTTCCCTTTTTTGGGGAAAAAGACAAATTTTTTAAAACTTAACTTTTATGGCTATTTTTAACAAAAAATGTTTCCCCAAATTTACGGCATAATTTTAAAAAGATGTTCAAACAAAAAACTGAAAAACAGGAGGAATAGATAATGTTCTAACCAGCCCCTACACAAAGCCCTTCCTGAGTAATGGCAGGATAACTGCCCCGAAAAGGGTGGTCCCACTCTGGAACCTTGTCCTGGCGATCCCTGCACTAGTACTATACAGATATCACTATCATCATTCAGATATTACTGATGAATAATTGTATTACCATCCATGAAATATTTTTGATGTATTACTTCCAACGCGTTTCTGTCTGCTGCAATGCAAAAATTTCTTTCGGGGGGTTTTTTTTAAGGAGAATCCCAATTTGAAAATTTAAAGGGGACTATGCATTTTAGAGAAAAACAATGGCTGCTGGAATGACTGGCCAATAAAAGGATACAGATATGCCTTTAGGGCCCAAAATTTTAAAAAAACCACAGGAAATTTAGATTACACCCCAAAACCCCGTGGGATGTGGCGTCATCCAGTCTGTAGAAAAAAAACCAGGGGGTATTTATTAAGCCCTTTTTACATTTAAAAAACCCCAGTAAAAACCAGTGGAAATGTGTCGATTCACCCAAAATGTATTAAATTAGTGGACAGCAAGTTATCGATTTATCCCCCTTTTTTTAAAAAGGGTGAGAGGGGCCCCAATTGTGCTGTTTAAAACCCCACCAGCTCACAGTTTTCCTTAATCCCCTAAAAAAGGGAAAGGAACAATATTTATAATCAAACCTCCATTATAACTGCAGAACGTCTGTAACAGTGTCTCTACTTCCCTGCGATTCATGGTTATTAAAGGAAGAATTCCCAGTTATGCAGAACCCTTCCCTGCATTTCAGTGGGAAAGGCCCCCAATTTAAAAAAAAGACAGTGGGGGAATATATATAATAAGCAGCTCCATGTAAATAGTGAGAAACATTATTATAACAGATGCCATAAATTGGTATAATGTTTTTGTTTTACTTAGTAGAGAAACAATTGTTTGATATAATATTAGGAAAATAATCTATGCTCTTTGAATCAAATTAACATTTCACTGTTTCCTCACGGGTATATACCAGAATAGGAGTTTGGCAAATACTTATCTCCATAATTATGGTGTTATAGGTGTGATAATAACTTATGATAACAATTTCAGTGATTACGTGTGTTTAACTAGCTTTCTTGTCTATAATAAGCAGTACTATGGTCACCGGTCACCACCATATCTCAATATAGGAATGTTTACAACGTGTCACTTATTTATTTTATTTATTTTTATAGCACTGTTATATTTCACAGTACTATATAGAGATTGTCATTGTTGACATTCGCCCCTGTCCCGATTGGGGCTCGCAATATAAATGATTAGCCTACTTGTATGTTTTTGGAGTGTGAGGGAAGGCAGACTACCAAGAGGAGACCCAAAAACTTAAAAAAAGAAATTTTTAAAAAGAGTTATCCTTGGGGTATTTGAACCCGGGGAACCCAGTACTGCAAAGAACAGTTTTAAAACCTTTGGGGGAAACCGGGGGCTGTTTACTTCTTTTCCCTCCAAAATAATTATTTTAAAACTCCTTAAGGGTTAAGGCCGGGTTTTTGGATCCGGGGAAAACCCTTTTATAAAGAAAAGGGAAAACCCTAAAATAAAAACCCTTTCGTAAATATGCTTCTTTAGGAAAATAAAAGGGCATTTCACCTGAAATTCCCGTTTAAAAAAAAGCATGGCGCTTTAAAAACAGGTTGATGTCGGGCCAATTGGCACATGACGCTTGTTTGTATCACTACCCGGGTCAGTGGTTGTTTACTTCTGAGCCCTTTTGTGCAGGGGTGGGGGGGGGGGGCCCGGGAAAAGTTTTAAATCAGGAGTCCCCCACGTTTTTGTCTGGGTGTTTTGGTCTGGGGGCTGGTTTAAAACCCACAAGCAGCGCATTTTTACTTTAGATGCCTGAAAAACCCTTTCACATTAGATTATCCTGTAAAAGCGGATTTGCCCTCCGCACCCCCTCCCAAAGTTGGTTTTCTTAAACCCAAAAAAGAACCCTTTAAAGGCTTCCCAAGAAAGTAAAAACAAAAATTTCTGTTCCCCTGTAATACTGCATGAGCCCTTGAATTGTAAGAATTATTGGAAAAAAAAAGTTTTTTAATCTAAATTTTATTTACTATATTTTTGTGTGTTTGTGTAGAGGTGATAGGTACACTTTAAGGACAAAACCCTTTTTTAATCTGACATGGGTCACTTTTCTGGGAATAACTTTTTAATGGTTTTACCTACTGTGATTTTGAGAAGGTTTTCTCGTGACACATTCTGCTTTAAGTTAACAATTAATTTTGGTCGTATAATCCTTGTTTATTTGAAAAAAAAATTACAAAATGTTTTTAAAAAATCGGGGAAAAATTTGAAAATTTTAAAAATTTTAAAATATTTCTGCGTAAAACAGTTTGTCATCCCAAAACAAAAAAAATTTTGAAAAATTTTACTATAAGTCTTCTTTATGTTCCCCTCTTTTTTTTTAAACATCCTTTTAAAGGGGGAAATTATTTGGGCTTTTTAAATTTGTAGCAGTTTAAAAACCCATTTTCAAAAAAAAATTTGCAACACAGTTTTTTTTTGGGGGGTCAGCAAATTTTGATGTGTTTTTGAAGGACCCTGATGTTAGTTGCCCCAAAAAATGACTCCATCAAAGGGAAAACTGAACCCCTCAATTATTCAAAAAAGCTTTTGGGAAAATTTTTTGTTAACCCTTCAGGTGATTCGCAAAAATTTTAAAGCAAAAAAAGGGTTTGAAATTTCAAAATTTCACTTTTTTTTAAAGCCCTTTAACTTTTATTATTTTTAAACTGGAAAATGGTAAATGAAAAACAGGGAAAGGCAACTAAAAATTTCCTTTTCCCGGGCTTTTTGCTTTTTTTTTAGCAAAATCCCATAGATGGCACTATTGTGCTATATGACTCTACCACAAGCCCCAGAATAGAAGGAGCACCTACTAGATTTTGGGGTTTCATTTTTATTTTTTTTATTTTTTAGGCCCCCAATTTACGGTTTGCGGACACACTCCCCTAAAATTAAATAAAACATCCCTCAAAAGACCTTATATTGGAAACTACACCCTTACAGGAATACCTCAGCTACACACCCAGGAATATATTAAGCATGTAGTGAATATTTTAACCCCACAGTTGTTTCACAGATTTTTTTTTAACGTTAGGCTATGAAAATAACAAATTAAATTTTTTTCCAATAAAATGTCGTATTAGCTGAAAATGTTTTATTTTTACAAGGAATCCTGGAAAAAAAAAAGACCACAACTTTTTATTAAAAATTTTTATTGTCTGTTTGGGTACATGGCAGGGTTTACAAAGAAGGGAGTGCTATTTTGCTTTTGGGACGCAGATTTTGGTGGGTGCCCCTTTAAATATTAAAAGCCCCCCAAAGCACCAAAAACAGGTAAAAGCTTTCGAAAAAGGAAAAACCCCTTTTTTGGGAATGATCACCCTCAGGGATGAAATTTTGGTTGTTTTGGGTGCAAGGTGCACAGTGTTCTTTTTTGCGGTAAAAAGACATGTTAAACTTTTTGTGGGTCAGTACAATTAAAAACAATATAAATTTTTTATATAGTTTTTTATGTTTTACTACTTTTACAAAATAGAAATACTTTTGTAAAAAAAGGCGTTTTTATATTGTTCTATTCTGACAGCCATACATTTTTTTTTTTTTTCTGTTACAACTGTTTAAAGGGGCTTTGTTTTTGCAGGATGAGTGGTATTTTTAATGGCCCCTTTTACGGGGGTCCATATGAACTTTTCCCCCCTTTTTTGGGTTTGCCCCCTAATGACCCGGGGAAACGTGTCCTAATTGGCAAAACATATGTGTTAAGCGCTTTGTTCTTTTAAGACTCGACACTTTGGGAATGCTTTCAAAACATGAGGGGGTCACATATCCCCAAAAAAATTGGGAATTCGAAAAGGGGAAAACAGAGAGTGCCCTCCCCAAGGTCAGATATAAAGTTTTAAATTGTGATTTCTCACCTCGTTAGAAGTTTTACCTACTGTAGCGGTGTCAAAAGGGGGCCTTATTTGTTCTGTGCCCATGAGTTAGTAGTAGGTTTTGGGTCCCTTACTGGAGTAGTACTTTGCTATAGATATAAGGCTTCCTTTTTATTGGTGGTGCTCCCCCAAGATTGATAATAGAAAAGGGGATTTATTCCCTCTTTTTTAGGGGTTTTAAGGGGTTAAAAATTTAAAAAAAGTTAAGTTTTATTTGTTTTACAGATAGAGAACTGATAGATTTTAAAGTTTGCCTAGGGCCCAAAATAGAAAAATTTTAGAAACCCATGAAGGGGAAATCTGGGGGCGTTATGGAGGCTTGTCACACCACTTTCATAATATTAGACACATTTTTAAACCAAAACTAAAATGTGGTCTCCCTGAGCCTTGGGGGCCAAAAGAGGAGTAGTTTGCTGTAAGGGGCAAAAATGTCCAATTTTTCTAAAATTACACTAGTAAAATAAAAAAAAAGTAATTTTTTTAATGAGCAAACTGTATAAAAACTTTTTTAAAATGAAATTTTTTTAAAAATTTAATAAAAAAATTTGATCATTTTTTTTAAATTTTTAAAAAATATAAAATATCCCAAAATAAAAAAAATACTCCTTTTAAAATTTTTTTTAAAATGAATAAAATTTTCTAAAACAAATTTTACTTTAAAACTCTTAAATTTTGTTGCTCAGTTTTTTTTTTATTTTTACTTTTTTTACTACATTAAATTTATTTACTTTAAAATTTTAAAATTTTTTATTTTCCCCTGCTTTTCACCCTTTTTTTGGGTTTAAGAAAGGGCCGCACAGCACAGGTTTTGCGGGGCCCTGTAGCCCTCCAAGCAGGACCCAGTCCCCATAGTTTCTTTCACTGACATTCTTTTTAATGACTTCTCTTTTTTCCCAGCCTGTCTTTAACTTAAGACATTTTAAAGGTTTGCATTACAGGGCCGATCCTAGGCTAAAATTTCACTCGGGGCCCGGAGGTAAAGGAAATTTCGCCCCCCCCCCCCCCACCCCCATTTTCCAAAAATGTGCCAAATAAAAACACGGGCATCACCATCAAAACAAACCCAAAAAATTAAAGAAAGCTTTACCCCAATGTGCAAACATAAAAAATACTGGGAAAATAGTCATGCAGTTCCCCAAAAAACACTTTACACCAACCAGAATCCCAAGCCCCCTTAAAAACCACAAAATCCCCAAAGCACACAGTGCCCAAAATTAATACCCCCACCCCCATGACCAATTAAACCACTTTTAGTAAAAAAAATACAGCAACCCCGGGTGCCCACATATCCCCCACCACATAGTGACGGGAATAATACAAACTGACGAGATTACAGAAAAGGGTTATATTAGTGACTCACGGGGAGACGTTCTAAAAAGGTTGGTTTTTTTTTTTCTTCTTCCCCCTTTTTATCCCCGGCGGGAAAAAACGACTCTTTCCCGGGTCTTCACTGTAAAATTTACAAAACAAAAATCCCTTTAAGGGTCCTAAATTTATCAGCACTTCCCAACCCAAAATTCCCATTCTTTACAAAATCCCCCTCTATAGCACCTCATAATGGGAGCCCTGTATAGCCCCCCCGTAGCCATGTAGTAGCCCCCCCCATAGCCAGGTAGTAGCCCCCTTAGCCAGTTTTTTCCCCCCTGTAGCCCGTAGATTTCCCCCCTGTAGCCAGTAGATGCCCATGTAGCCAGTTGAATTTCCCCCCTAGCCAGTTGGGTGCCATTGAAAGCCCCCTGTTTGCCAGGGTTTATGCCCCTGTTGCCAGTGATGCCCCGTTACAGTAGATGCCTTTTGTTGCCGTGAGCCCCCTGTAGCCAGTAGATGCCCCCCTGTAGCCGGTGGTGCCCCCCGTAGCCGTGATGCCCCCCCTAGAAGTATTTGCCCCCGGGAGCCAGTGATGCCCCCCCGTAGCCCGTGATGCCCCCCCCTTTAGCCCTTTATCCCCCTGTAGCCGTGATTTCCCCCGTTGTAGCCAGTGATGCCCCTTTTTGCCGTGGGCCCCCCCTTTGGGAGCCAGTGTGCCCCCCCTTTTAGCCAGTGATGCCCCCTTGTAGCCAGTGTGCCCTTAAGTTTAAATTTTAAAAAAAACCCAAAAAAATTTCTCACCTGGGGCCCCCCGTCCCGGTTTGGGAGTGCTCAGGGGTGGGAGTGGGTGAGCGGTTTTAAGGGTGGGAAAACATCACGCTGCACGCGCTTTCCCCGGGGGTCTCCTCGGTGGCAGGGCTGCCAACCGAGGAGATCGGGCCCTCGCCCGGGGGGGCGGGGGGGAAAGCTGTGTGCCCCTGCGATGCTGAGTATGTATCGGCGCTCAGTGAGCGCCGATACATACATGGGGGGGAGGGGAGGACGGGGGGAAAGATCTGTCCCCCCTCCTCCTTGTACCGGGAGGTGCTGGCTTTGCGCGACTATTATAAAAAAAAGTCGCGCAGAGTCGGGGCCCTTCCCCGGCGCCCCGGGGACAGCCCGCCCCCGCCCCCCCCTAGGGAAAAGGGCCCTTTCTTATGCGCCTAAATTTTGTTTAAAGCGGGCCTTAACACATAGGGAAAAGGGAAAGGGGCGAAAATTTACACAATCTTTTATGAGCGACAGAAAAAACATTTCATACATCAAGCGCATTATAGACTGAAAAAAGAGGGCGTTTAACCAATTTCCCCTTTCAATGCGGCCCGCGTTCATACATGTGCCCCCTTTTCTCTTTTTATCAAAATTTTTTGGGAGGGGGTTTTTGTATTTTTATTTTTAAGAGTGGTCAATTTGAGATGGGCGAATTGATTCTAAAAGAAAATGGAATTCGGGTTTTGAATTTTAGGAAAACTTCGGGTTCGGAACGAATGGGGAACTTTTTTTGGGTTTCTTGGGTGAAAAAAAGTGGGGCTTTTGATTTATAAAATGGCTGCGGGGGCACTTTGGGGCTTCATGGGGGGGAAAGCACTTGGGGGGGAAAAAGGGCATAGCCTGCATGACATTTTGCAGAGATGAAGCCCCCAATTTAAAAAACCCGGGGGGATTCTGTGACGTCACCGCATATATAAAACCCGGGGCGCCGCTGGGTGCTCATACCCCTCTCACTGTATGATAGGGGAAAGGGGTGCTGCGGGTGGGTAGCGCTTTCTGAAAAACTGATTTTTTTTTCAGCGATTTTTGTGGGGGGTCTCGTTGTCTTTAGAGATGTTCTCTGAATGTTCTATTTCTGGGTTTTTTTGGGGGAATTGGATTTTGAAATCCCGTGTTTCGTCCATGCAGCTGCAAAATCATTCAATATCCCAAATGGGATCTAAGGGCCAGTTCCCGTTGTTTTTCATTTAAAGGGGGAAAAGCGGTTTTTTAAAAATACAAATTTCCCTTATTTTTGGGTGCTGAAAATTTATGCGCAATTTTTAAAACCCGGGGGTTTAAATTTAAACGTTGGGTTTTTTGGTGTGCTGACAAAAAAAAAACCGTCTTTTTCAACGCCAAAAAAATTTTTATATTTTTTTTTTGGGAGCCTAATTTTACCCAAACAAAGGCTAATTACAAACTGTATCTTTGTTTTTGTGGGTAGAAAAAAACGCAATTGTTAAAACGCTACAAAAATATAGTTTGTGCGGCCCCAATTTTTTGGGAAAATTTTCATCCGGGGGTTTTAAATTAAAACGTTTTTTTTGTGGGTGTGCTTGGGCAAAAAAAAAACCTTCTTTTTTAACGCCAAAAATTTTATATTTTTTTTTTTTTGCGAAAATTTTACAAGAAAAAGGGTAATTACAAACTGTATTCTTGTTTTTGTGGGTTGAAAACACGCAAATTTTAACACGGGTACAGGGTTTTTGCGGTCAAAATTTTTTTGGCGCAATTTAAATTTTCCCGGGGGGGGGGTTTTTTAAGCGTTGTTTTTTTTGGGGGTGCTGCAAAAATAAAAACCCTCTTTTTTCAACGCCCAAATATATATTTTTTTTTTTGGTAGCCCAATTCACAAACAAAAAGGGTTTAAATTTCAAATGTATCTTTGTTGGGGTGGGGTAGAAAACCCCGCAATTGTAACACGCTACAAAGTTTTCTAGTTTTTTGGGGGTCAATTCTTTGGCGCAATTTACAATCCAGGGGGGTTTAAATTAAACGTTGTTTTGCTGGGGGGGTGCTGACAAAAATAAAAACCCTTTTTTTTTCAACGCCAAAAATTTATAAAATTTTTTTTGGGAGCCCAATTCACAAGCAAAGGCTAATTACAAAAATGATCTTTGTTGTGTGGGTAGAAAACAAAGCAATTGTTTAAAAAAAGCTACTAGTTTGTGGGCCCCAATTTTATTTTCGGGAATTTACATCCCGGGGTTAATTAAGCGTTGTTTTGCTGTGTCTGACAAAAATAAACCCCTTCTTTTTTAACGCCAAAATATATATATTTTTTTTTTGGGAGGCCCAATTTACAAAACAAAGGCTAATTACAAAATGTTTTCTCTTGTTGTGTGGCGTTTGGAAAAAACGCAATTGTAAACGCTACAAAGCTATATTTGTCGGCCAATTTTTTTGGCGCAATTTTTCTTTCCAAAGGGGTTAATTAAGCGTTTTTTTTGCTGGGGTGCTGACCCAAAAAAAAACCCCTCTTTTTCCCAAAGCCAAAAAAATTTATATTTTTTTGGTAAACCTAATTCACATGCCAAAAGGGTAATTTTCAACTGTTTCTCTTGTTGTGTGGCGTAGAAAAAAACGAATTGTAACACGTTATAGTTTTTGCGGGTCAAAATTTTTTGGCGCAAATTTTCCCTCCAGGGGTTTAAATTTAAACGTTGTTTTGGGTGGTGTGTGACAAAAATAAAACCCTTTTTTTTTTTTAACGCCAAATATATTTATTTTTTTTTGGTAGCCTAATTTCCCCAAAAAAAGGTAATTTCAACTGGGATCTTTGTTGTGTGGCGTTTGAAAACACGCAAAATTTTAACCGTACAAAGCTACTAGTTTGTTTCGGCTCAATTCTTTGGGGCAATTTACTTTTAGGGGTTAATTAAGCGTTGTTTTGTGGGTGTGCTGACAAAAAATAAACCCTCTTTTTCAACGGCCCAAAAATATATATTTTTTTTTTGGTAGCCTAATTCACAAAACAAAGGTTTAATTTTCAAATGTATCTCTTGTTTGTTTGGGGTAGAAAAACGCAATTTTTAACCGCTACTAGTTTGTGGGCCCCAATTTTTTTGGCGCAATTTACATCCAGGGGGTTTAATTTTAAACGTTGGGTTTTTCTGGTGTGCTTTACAAAAATAAAGTTTTTTCAACGCCAAAAAATATATATTTTTTTTTTGGGAGCCAATTTTACAAGCAAAAGGGGGAAATTTCAATTTTAAACTCTTGTTGGGTGGCGGGAAAAAAACCCCACTTGTAAAACCCCTTTCTAGTTTGTGCGGGTCAATTCTATTTCGCAATTTCACAGGGGGTTTTTTAAGCGTTGTTTTTTTTGCTGTGTGACAAAAAAAAAAACCCTCTTTTTTTAACGCCAAAAAAAAATATATTTTTTTTGGTAAACCCCAAATTTAAAAGAAAGGGGGAAAAAACAACTGTATCTTTGTTGTGTGAGTTTGAAAAACACGCAATTGTAAAAACGCTACAAAATTTCTATTTGTGCGGCTCAATTCTTTGGCGCAATTTACATCCAAAGGGGTTAATTTTAAACGTTGGGTTTTTTGGTGGTTTCTGACAAAAAAAAACCGTCTTTTTTAACCAAATATATATATTTTTTTTTTTGGGAGCCTAATTACAAGCCCAAAGGGTAATTTTAAAATGTATCTCTTGTTGTTTTTGGGTAGGAAAACAGCCCAAATTTTAACACGTACTAGTTTGTGCGGCTAATTTTTATGGCGCCCAATTTTTAAAACCAGGGGGTTAATTTAAACGTTTTTTGTGCTTTTGCGGGCCAAAAAAAAAACCGTCTTTTTCAACGCCCAAAAATTTTATATTTTTTTTTGGGGGGGCCCAATTTACAAAACAAAGGCTAATTAAAAATGTATCTCTTTTTTGTGGAGAGAAAACAAAGCAAATTTTAACACGCTACAAAGCTATAGTTTGTGCGGCTAATTCTTTGGCGCAATTTAAAATTTCCCGGGGTTAATTAAGCGTTGTTTTTTCTGGTGTGCTGACAAAAAAAAACCGTCTTTTTCAACGCCAAAAATTTTTTATTTTTTTTGGTAGCCTAATTTACAAGCAAAAGGGTTTAAATTTCAACTGTATCTCTTGTTGTGTGGGTAGAAACACGCAATTGTAACCCCGGTACTAGTTTTTGGGTCAAAATTTATTTTCGCAATTTACTTCCCGGGGTTAATTAAACGTTTTTTTTGTGGTGTGGGTGACAAAAATAAAACCATTTTTTTTTCAAAGCCCCAAAAATATATTTTTTTTTTTGGTAGCCTTTAAACACAAGCAAAGGCTAATTACAACAGTTCTGTACATTTTTAGAACAAACGTATGTCAGACAGAGAGGGGGCAGGGGTCTGCAACTGCGAGTGGCAGTGGGACAAAAAATTTTTGAAAAAGGGCCCAGGGGCGAAACACAGCAAGGGGGACGTCGCGCAGGGGGTCACTCGGTAGGGGCCACAACTGCCGCTGTATCTAGCGGCCGTGTGTTGTTTTAGCAACCCCAAAAAGGGTTTTTGATTGGTTTTGGGGGCCCAGGTCATCCTCTTCCTCCCAGAAGACATTTGGGCAAAACCCCCGCCCAAAAGTCGGTGGGGAACCTCAGACACAACACTTTTGTTGGCTGGGGCCCGGGGGCGGGTCAGCGGCCCTCACCTGTCCTCGCCCCCCTTTTGTCCCATCCAGTTCCCCCAGCCAAAGGGGTCACTATGTGGTTTGGGCTCAGCGCCCCTTATTTTAGGAGGGGTGAAAAAATTTTAGGAGGGCGTCAGCAGCTACGTGGCAGCGGAAAAAAATGGGGCCCAAAATCCCCCCGCTTCTTGCAGTAAGGGGGCCCAAAATATAGTTTTGGAGAGGGGGCATGGGAGGTCATGTTGGGGTTTAGAGGTCGCCCCCGGTTACCAAGGGCCGGGGGATGAGGCCCGTTGTGACGATGAAACACAAAAAAGATGATGATGTAGCCCACCCCCACTTGGGAGCCGGGGGGAAGCAAAGGCTTTATCATCGTCAGGAGAAGAGGGCGTCAGCTTGCGCGTCGGCAGCGGCGCAGCCAAACAAAATGGGTTTTTGTTGGGGGTTGAGTCGCAGGGTTTGCAGAGTGTTGGGTCGGGAGGCCAAGCGGCCAAAGGGGTTTTGAAAACCCCTTCGCAGGTCAAAGGCAGTTGCGGCACAGGGGGGTCAGCGAAAAAGGGGGCGGCGGCTAGTAATCACCTAGTGGGAGCGTTGGCTGGTTTTAAAAAACAAACTATCGGCGGTGTGGGGAGTTCTTTGCTAAGACACCGGGGGAAACCCAAAAATGGGTATTTTGTAGAATCTGTGGGCAGAAAAATAAACGTGGCCCGGGGAGCTAAGTTGGCACAAAGGCCCCGCGTCAACACATGAGCGTCCCCCATTTCCGGGTTGGGCCCGGGAGAAACGTGGTCGATGTGGTGGGCCAAACCTGCCGCTGCCGGGAGCAGCAGCGGCCAGTGGCACGCATGCCCTTTCACCAGCAAGGCTCCCCCAACCCCTGCAGAAGGCAGCTGTTTTTTCTTTGGGAAACCTCTCCCGGTCCAAAATGCTCCTGTCCTCAATACTCATGGGGCCAGCAGTGTTTGAGAGGCGGGCTGTTTAAAGGGACAACAGTATGGTTTCCAAACCCTCCCAAAATTTCAGCAGCTGACCGTGCTCCTGTCCAAGTTGTTGGTACTTCAGGGCCCCCCCTTTCCAAATGGGTGGACTTGCACCCTTCAGAGAAATAATGGCTTGTGGGGAGCCCAGATGGGGAGTTTTTCCCAAACCGTTTAAATTTTTTTTCCAAAAAGGGGAAGGGAACCGCCTTCATTTAAAAATGTAGAACCCGAAAAATGGGTCAGTCCTTGAGTTATCGGGTTTTTTTCCAAAGGGACACGGCCCGCGCGGACGTCTGGGGGCTTTAAATACGGTTTAGGGCCGTACATGTCCTTTTCGGCCCACTGGGTGGGTTTTTGGTTCCTGCCCGGCCTCCCAAAAAATTGGGGCAGGAGCGCCCCTTTTTTCCTCCCCCGTTGGGCAAACTGCTGCTCCCCCGGGCCAAAAGTCCCCCTTTTCCTCCCCCAAACCCTCCAAGGGCCCCCACAAGTACTGCTCCATATACCCATGGTAGGGCACAGCGGTTTTCACGCAGTTCTACAAATAGCTTGCCCGGCGAAAGAAGTCAACAGGGGGGGGAACTGCTCCCCGGGCATGCAGCAAAAAATCGGATTTTGTGGCTTTCTCCGGGGCCAACTTGGGAAAATCGGAACCAAAGGTGCGGGGCAATGGGAGGAAAAATGGTTTTTCGCGCTGCAACCCAGGAGGGATGGTCCATGCGCCCTGCATGGGCGCACGTGTTCAATTGGTTGTAAAAAGGTTCCTTTAAGTCTTTCCCCCGATCTTCAGAAATTTGAAAATGGCCCGGAAAATGTGCATGCACTTTAAACATTCGTACAAAAACCAGGAACCCCCCTCCTAGTTGCAAACGGCCAAAAACGGCCCCCCCCAAACACGCTCTGATATGCGATGTTTCCACCGCTGGAATTCCAGCCCGCACTGTTGGGGGCCGACTGTATAACAGAGAAAGGCCATTAACGATTTTTTGATGGGGCCAGGCAGACAGAAGTAAATCCCCTGGGGTAACTTTTTTTTTCAGCCAGTGGCGCTCATGCGTTTACACCTGCCCTTTTGAGGCCCTTCGAGGAGGCCACGTTATTTTTCAGGTTTGCCAAAGGGCTACGGGATAAAAAACGTCATTCCACCGCTTCATGTCCCCGGAACAGATGCTGAAAAAATCTGTTGGGGAGGGGGATGGAGATGTGGCGACCCAATTTTCGTGGCCACTTTAGTCGGGGGGGGACTGAAAAAAGGGGGAGGGGGAGGAGGAGGAGGACATTGGAGCAGAAGCATTGTTGGTGAAAAGAGTTGGGGTTTTTACCCAGGTGGCCAAAAGAGGAGGGGCAGGAGCAGCTGGAGGAGGTGGATGGGAAAGGGAAGGGCGAGGCAGATGACTCCCAAGACCCTGGGAGTTAAAAGTGGAAATGGAGGCAGGAGCCCTCGGAGTCCCTTGTGGTTTTTCCCCCGCAAAGCTTATTTGCCTTGGGGGAGGTGGGCGCCCAATAGTCAGCATCCGGGGAGAGGGGTTTACCTTTTGGGTCTCCACCCTATTTGGGCCCTCGGTAAACCCGGTTTCCCAAAAAGGGGGCCTTTTTTCCCCCGTATTGAGAGGGAAGGGGCAAAATCAAATACTATAGGGAAATCCCCCGTAATCAGTTGGCCCCCTTTCCTTTTGTGCGGCCCTGTCCCCTCTGACAGGTCTGACCGGGGGGGTTTCCCCAGCGCTCACCTAAATAAAGCCGCGGCTGGTGGGGGGAAAGGGGGGGGGGGTTTGGAAACGTACCCGCTCCATCAGCAGTTAAACCCAAGTCTGGAGGGCACTATATTTAGAAACTTTTTTTCACCCGCCCAGTGAAGGGGGCATTACCAGCGACAGCAGCAGGGAGCAGGAAAATGGAAACCCTTCCCTGAACCCAAAAGGTTGTTTGGGCCCATTGGGGCAGCCCCTCTGCCACCCCAGTTAGGGAAGGGTCCCCTGGCTACTGGGCAGCCCAAAATGGATGTGTTGGGGCCGCAAAATTGCCGAGTTTGCAGTGGAAAGCTGTCCTGCCCGGCCAGTAGTGTGGCAAACAGAGGGGGGGTTCCCGTGCGACGGGGGCCATCGTTACCCCAAGGGGGAAACCCCCTTGTCCGGGAATTTTTGAAACCCACTGACCTTTGTCAAGATGAATCAGGGCGTGGATGGCCAGGGGTTTCCACACACCAATGCCTTGGCGTTTAGTCTGGGTTAAAAATACCTGCATAGCCACATTTGATTTCCGCCACCCCCCTGATGCCCCACTCTGCTGTTTGTTTCTTCCCTTGGGCCCACCACCCCTTTTTTTTTACCCCAAGGGAAATGGTATTTCCACCCCCCCCTCAACACTCGTCATTGTGCCACTCTATTGCTTCATGGGTGCTGCTGGCCCCTTTTCTGTTGCCCTGGGCATACACTGTGTCCTTGTGACCCCTCTGCGGCCTGGGTTTCTGTTTTTTCCACCTTCCCGAAAGTCATTGTGCCCCCCTCTGACCTCATTTTGTTGCCCCCTGTCATCACCTCCCCTCTCTGTCATTGGCCACTGCCCGACCTCTGCTGCTGCCGCCCTGACCCCGCTTCAGTCATTGTTTTTTTTTTTTTTCCCGGCCCCCTTTTTTTTTTGGTGGCCTAATTCTATTTTTTTCCAACCCGGGAGAATTCATTGTGCCACTCTCTGACCTCATGCTTTCTGCTGTGATCCTGTTTTTGCCCTTTCCCACTGTGTCCCTTGTCCACTGTTTTGAAAATCATGCCCGCTGCCGCCTTTACCTTCCCCACTGTGTGATTGTGCCCCTCTGTGGCCTTTAATTTCTGTCTTGCCCCCTACAAAATGTCATTTTTGCCACTGTCTGACCTCATACCCGCTGCCGCCGTGACCTTTCCCCAATGTGTGATTGGCCACTTGTGGCCTAATTTTGTCTTGCCCCCTCCATAATGTCATTGTGCCCCCTGTTGACCTCTTTCTTTCTCCGCCGTGACCTCCACACTGTGGATTGTGCCATCTGTGGGCCCAAAAACTGTCTTGGGCCCCCTCCATAATGTCTTTTTTTCCACCCGTTGACCTCTTACTGCTGCCCCCGGACCTCAAAACGGTATCATTGTGCACTCTGTGGCCTAAAAATGTTTGCCCCCTCCATTTAATCATTGTGAAATTGGGTGACCTCATACTGCTGCCGCCCTGACCTTTCCCCACGTTTGATTGTTTCCACTCTGTGGTTAATACTGTTTTTCCGCCTCCCTAATTTCATTGTGCCACTGCCTGACCTCATTTCTGCTGCCCCCCGGTTTACCTCCAAACTTGTTTTGATTGTGCCACTTGTGGCCCAATACTGTTTTGCCACCTCCCCGAATGCCATTGTGCCCCCCCGTTTTTAAACCCCATATGCTGGGCCCCCGTGACCCCCACCTGTGTGATTGTGCCACTCTGTGCCTATTTCTGTTTTTCCCCTCCAAAAATGTCAATTTTGCCACTGTCTGACCCTTTATCTGCTGCCGCCGTGACCTCCACACTGTATCATTGTGCCACCTTTTGGCCTAATATGTTTTTCCGCCCCCAGAATGTCATTGTGCCACGCCCCCGACCTTTATACTTTCTGCCGGGCCCTTTACCTCCCCATTGTTTTGATTGTTTCCAATCTGTGGCCCAATTTTGTTTTGGCCCCCTCCAGAATGCCCTTGTGCCCCTGTCTGACCCCATACTGCTGCCGCCGTGACCTCCACCCCTGTGTGGGTTGGCCCTCTGTGGGCCCAATACTGTTTTGCCCCCTCCAGGGAAAGTCAAATTTTGCCAACTGCCTTTACCCCATGCTGTGTGCCCGACCTCCCAAAAATGTGTGATTTTGCCCCTCTGTGCCTAAAATTTTTTTTCCCCCTCAAAAATTTTCATTGTGCCCCCTGCCCGACCCCAGCTGTTTTGGCTGCCGCCCTCACCTCCACACTCAAACCCCTAATGTTGCCACCTGAGCCTTTTCAGTTTTTTTTTTTCCCGCTTTCGTAGCATGACCCTTTTTCAGGCTACATTCCCCTTTTGTTTTTGGTCAGTTTTGCCCCCTTAAGTGCCCAGGGAAATTTTTTAGTGAAGCATTCTAAAGGAAACGGGGGGCAGTAAAGGCGTGTCATACTAATAAAAAAACAAATTGGGATGAAGACCCAAAAACCCGTTTTCCCCCTGCATATTTAAGCATGGCACAAAGTTCTACAGCACCCTGCAGGCTCTGGGCAGCCTGGAAATAGCTGTTTTTTAACGTGATTCGTGCCGAAGTAATTCGGTCCGAAACGAATTTTGTCAGAAAATTCGGCGAGTGACCGAACCGAATTTTTGAGAAATTCGGCCATCTCTAGTGGTCACCCTTTGGTATAAATGATATGTTAACTTAACTCAGCAGATTGATGCAATTACAGTGATACACAATTTATATATTTTCTATGTTTCACTGATATTACAAAGTAAAAGCGCATTTTTGCATGGCCATTGTATTAGAGCCATCAGGTTTTTTTTTTAATTTGTCATAGGCAATTTTTTACTGAATTTTTTTTTACTTTTTTAACACATTTTTACATTAACTTTTTATTTCTTAATTTTTATTCTTACACTTGTCCCACTATGGGACTATACTCAGCTATCTTTAGATAATACATTACAGCAAATGTCAGGATGAATGACAGTTAGCAGTGTATTATGCCAACTGTCAATCAGCCTGTCAGGCTCTGCCTCTGGGCGGGGGGTAAAGGCATATGCAGACGGTGTCTTGGATATGTTTTTGCAATACTTAAAATGTATTGAGTCAGCATCCAAATACATACCACAAAGTGTAGTGTATTTGGATATGTTTTCTGGACTGCAGAAACACATCCCTATAGTTTCTTTTGCCTTTTCAATGCATTACATGGATCGAGAACTGACATGTCACTTCTTTGATCGCATCCATTTAGCGCAACGCAGAAACGAATATAAAACATGTATCGTCTGAACGACGATATGTATTTGACATTGAAATCAATGTAATTACACTTTAACATTGTTACATACGTATTGGGGTCCAATTTTTGGTACTTAAAAGTGCCCAAGTACATATTTAACAAACGCCGTGTGAACATACACTAACAGGACTACATTATAGGCAACCTAGAGGTCATTGTGTAAACCCAGGTTGTCATGACAACCATCGGAGTCCCAGATCTCTTCACAGGGGTTCTGATGGAGGACAGAGGAAGCACACTCCCACTTTCAAACTACTTAGCTGCTGCGAATGCAGCAAAGGGGTTAAACGATTCGGGACTGAGTTATCTCCGCTCTGGACTGCAACTGCAGGAGCTTGACCGTCAATCACCACCAGGCTCCCACAACGATTTTGCGGTCCCACACGATCGCTATGATGTTCCTGTACATCATGGTGTCTTAACAGGCACTGCATTATGACATACAGAAACGTCAAAGTGCCTTAAGGGACTAAATATGCATTTTTTTATTTTATTTTTCTTGCAGTCTTTTTTTTAGATTTTTTTTTAACTTTTTCTGAGTTTTTTTCGTTTTCTTTTTGTCAGCGTCTTAATAATGGTCATCTTAAACTGTGAATGATTGCAACTCAGTATTATAGTTTCTATCTTATCATTAAGATTGCTCAGATTTTCTTTGATGAATACTAATTCTATATTGCATGCCTTTAAAGGAACAAAAAATGCTCCAATGCCATTTGATCATGTGAGCTGTTGTCAGTATAACACCTCAGCCTCAAGTGGTATGAGAATGGCAGCACTCCAATATATGGAAAAATACAAGCGCTGTCCTCCTCCTCATCCATGGTCGGCTCGTAGGTACAGTTGAAACCAGAAGTTTAGATACACTATATAAAAAGACACATATGCATATTTTTTTAACTATCTGACATGAAATCAGAATAAGGGTATATTGAGTCCGTGTGAACATACGCTTTTATATGTGTGTTTGGATCTGTCTGTCGGACCCCCAACGGACGCAAACACGTAGGGGTGCCAATAGGGCAGTACTCCTGTCAGGGGCCCTAATCAAAAAGGGGCCCACTGATGTGTTAAAAAATAAGAACCAGTAATGGGTGGGAACCCCATTTGATTTGGTTGTATGGGGCCCCTGAAACGGTTAATTGATAATTGATGGCAGCCCTTCAAACACGTATCTAATAAATAGCAATGTGATTTACATTACTTTTAATATGAAACACACAAGTGATCGCCGATGCATCTCACATTGCGTCTTTTGGATCCGTCTTTCGGATCTGTTCCAAGAATTGACATGTTGAGATTTAAACTATAGGATGTGATCCTGCTACATCCAACACACATCCAAACACACAGTTGCGTGTTGGATATGTGTTGGATCCGTTTAGGATCCGATCGCCTCTACATTTGTGGATGTGATTTTCGGATCCAACACGGATCCGAAATCAGATCCAAAAACGCCTTGTGAAAAGCCCCTAAACCTTACCCATTTTAGGTCAATTAGGATTGCCAAAATTATTATGGCATTTGGCAAATATAAATAATGAGAGAGAGAGAATTTTTTTAAGGCATTTTTATTACTTTCTGCAAAGTTAAAAGTTTACATACATTTCATTAGTATTTGGTAGCATTAC
This sequence comes from Phyllomedusa bahiana, assembly GCA_025379985.1. Classification (NCBI taxonomy): domain Eukaryota; kingdom Metazoa; phylum Chordata; class Amphibia; order Anura; family Hylidae; genus Phyllomedusa; species Phyllomedusa bahiana. Next base: position 57,008 of record JAODAL010020424.1, read on the forward strand.
CCTTAAACTGTTTGAGTCCAATCTCTGAAGTGGATATTTGTTCATGAGACAACCCCTTTAAGCCCTTAACCCCTCCAAAGAAAAAAAATTGGCTCTTCAATTTTTTCTTCCCCGCCTTACAAAAGCCATGACTTTTTTTTATTTTTCCACCTACATAGATGTATGAGGGCCTTTATTTTGCAAGGCAAGATGTACTTTCTAATGATGTCATTCATCGTACCATGGAATATACTGGAAAACTGCAAAAACATTCTAATTAGGGCAAAATGTGAAAAAAAAAACGTACTTGCAACATGTTTGCGGAAGTTTTGCTTTTATGGCGTTCAATCTTTGGTAAAAATGTTGTGTTTCCTGTATTCTACAGGTTGATGCACATCCACCAATTCCAAACATGTATAGTTTCCGTTACGTTTTGGTACCGTAAAAAAAATTCCAACATTTTCTATTTTTGAAATTTGTTCTGCGACCAATACATTTTTGTACTAACACCTATGGACGTAAGTGAGGTACCATTTTTTGCAGGCTGAAATGTACTTTTTATTGCTAGAAGTTAGGAATGCATGCAACTTTTTTGATTACATTTATTCCAATTTTTAGGGGATGTGAAATGACCAAAAAGACACAATTTTGGTGTTTGAAATGTATTTTCTTCTACAGTGTTCAGCATACGGGATAAATGATGTTATATTTTAATAAAATCAGACTTTTTCGGTCGTGGCAATATCAAATATGTGTATCTTTTTTATTATTTTATTTGTAAAATGGTGAAACAGGGATGATTTGAACTTTTAATTTTTTTTTTTTTTTTTACACTTTAAAACTTTTTATTTTTTACTTTAACTTTGAGTCCCCATATGGTGCTTCACCACTAGGAGACTCGATCAGTGCCTGAGGCCGGAAGTGGGGAAAACGAAAACATGGCAGTGGTGGAAGTCTGCACTAGACTTCCAGCTGCCATGTTAAGCAATCGGGTGCCCGTGATTTCGCCGCTGATGTACCAATCGCAGTGAGGAACGGTGCACACCATCTTTGCCATGGCGTCTAAGGGATTAAACAGTGCGGGATGGCGGCGGTTCCCCCCATTGCACTGCAACCGCCGGGTGTTAACTGCAATTAGCTGCAGTTAGAGTGCGCTGCGATCCCGCTACACAACTCCTTAACACCACCCATACGTCCAGGAGGGTTAAGGAGTTAATATAATTTTCCATTTGCTTGATAACTAAATAGTGTTCCAGATGTTAATCCTGGGGATTCTGCACCTGTTATACTAAAATCCACAAGGGGTGTTTATTTTATCGGATTGCATTGATGTAAAATTAGTATAATGATATATTACATGTCTATATAGGTTGTAATTGTGCTGTATTACTTAATGCACAAGGAACGCCAGCACATTTTCCAGCAGAATGCTTAATGATTTTAAAGTACCATATATGCCTGTAAGTAATTATGTGATAAATACGTTGGCATGGCAGTTCTTAATAAACAAAGAGCTGTAAGTACTGACATATCATTTCAATAGCATTTTCTTACATCCATGTCGAAGCCTGAGAAAATTTCTGGCGTATTTTGAGGTTAACCTCAAAGCTTGTTGGAATCAAGTTTTGACAGATTCCGGTAAGAGGAAATCCTTTTTCCTAAATCACTTAAATGAAACATATTTGTTCAGAATCTGGACTCAGATAATGTTCTCATTGTAAAAGAAGCAACATCCTACATATCGTCTTTAATTTATTCTAGGACTTCATTGTTGCATGAGGAACATAACTAGGTTTTGGAGCGTTTGTATGAATTCATACAATGAAGTCACAGTAACTGACTATGAGTCTGTACATGTAGAGTACATGGGAGTTTCCCTTGAAATATTTATGACATTCTGAACATACCACATTTTAATAAAACAATGCAGTATTGTGACATTGGGAAATTAATTATTCGTAATAATTAATGTGTGTCTCTCTGTTCCTAATACAGCTGAGAGACTGTGCTTGGCTGTATTCGGAAATCCTATTGAAATCATCTAAGAGACACACACATGCATGACCACCTCTCTGTTCTTGGCAGCCACAGCTCTGATGAGGATGGGAGATGGGGATCCTAATATTTAAGATAGTTGCAGGTCCAAGAGGTGGGACCCACACCTAGATGAGAACTAGACTTACATCAGACATGGTGGTGACTGCAGGCAAAAAGAGCTTTACCATTTTCTACATATAGAAAAAAATGATGGCATTTTGGTTAGTTGCTACATTTATAAAGGCCTGGTCTCCTTTTTTTGACGTGCAATTGTGTCAGAAAATGTGGCTGAACTTCAGAGTCAGACTGAGTGTTATCAATGTTCTTCACTATTAAAAAATGAAAGAAAACAATGCCAGGTCAAATTTGCCCAATTAACAAACCTTTACTGTGAGGGTAAGGGGAAGGGCAGGCTTAGTTTTGCTATGAAGCCGTATGACTTCGGTGGATGTCCCTTCCCACACCAATAAGGAGTTTACGGTATAAGCTAAAGATATACCATAACATTATCAAATGGAAACAGCCCTCTAACTTAAAGGAGTTGCCCCATTAAACACATGGTTTATATGGGACCTATACTTATCTCTAGAACTGGCCAAAATTCTCCATTTTGAGCAGAGAAGTGATCGGAATGCTATCATTGAGCTCAATGTATAGCCGAGTGTGCCGTTCTGCTGTACTGGAAACTCCCATTGAAATAAATGGGACAGTTTCGACCACCTCTCTGTGATGGACAGAAACTTTCAGGGGCCATTCTTGAGATAGGCCATCAATGTGTTTGGTGGAAATACCCCTTTAATTCTATGATTTATGTCTTAGGGATAAGACACAGGTCCCATATATAGTTACATAGTTACATAGTTTGTAAGGCTGCAAAAAGACAAGACGTCCATTCAGTTCAGCCTATTTTGCTAAAGTGTTCCTAAAGTGTTGATCCAGAGGAAGGCAAAAAAAAAACCAATGAGGCAGGAGCCAATTGTCCTCATTTTAGGGAAAAAACTCCTTCCCGACTCCAATCTGGCAATCGGAATAATCCCTGGATCAATGACCCTACTCCAGAAACCTAGTCACTATAACTTGTTATATTATAACGCTCCAGAAATGTATCCAGACCCTTTCTGAACTCTGTTATTAAATTTCACCATGACAAGTTCCTCTGGCAGAGAGTTCCACAGTCTCACTGCTCTACAGTAAATAATCCCTTTCTATGTTATGTAGAAACTTTCTTTCCTCAAGATGTAGAGAATGCCCCCTTGTTCTTGATACAGTCCTGGGTATAAATAAATCTTTAGAGAGATCTCTATATTGACCTTTAATATAGTTAAACATATTTTTTATGACCCCCTGAAGATGTCTTTTCTCTAAACTAAATAACCCTAATCTTGCTAATCTTTCTGGGTATTGCAGTCCACCCAGTCCTTTTATTTTTTTTGTTGCCTGATTTTTGTACCTGTTCAAGCTCTACAATGTCTTTCCTGTGCACCAGTGCCCAAAACTGTACACAATATTCCATGTGTGGTCTAACCAGTGACTTGTATAATGGGAGAATAATGTTCTCATCATGTGCCCCATAATCCTATTTGCCTTGGCAGCTGCTGCCTGACACTGGCTGCTACAATTAAGTTTACTGTCCACCAGGATTCCCAAGGCCTGCTCCATGTCACTTTTACCCAGTGTATTTCCATTTAACATGTAGTCATGGCATTTTTTTTTCTCCCCATGTGCATAACCTTCCATTTATCTGTGTTTAACCTCATCTGCCACCCTTTTCTGCCCAGGCCTCCAACTTATCCAGATCCCTTTGTAATAACACATTATCCTCTATTGTGTTGATTACTTTACAGAACTTAGTATCATCTGCAAAGATCAATATTCTACTGTGCAATCCATGTGTAAGGTCATTAATGAAAATATTAAAGAGGATAGGGCCCAATACTGACCCCTGTGGTACCCCACTAGTAACAGGGATCCAGTCTGAGTATGTACCGTTAATTTTCACCCTTTGTTTTCTATCACTGAGCCAGTTGCTTACCCACTTGCACACATTTCCCCCAGTCCAAGCATTCTCATTTTACTTACCTTTTATGTTTGGGACAGAAACAAATGCCTTAAAAGAAAATCTAGATATATGACATCCAGTGCCTCACCCGACTCAGTCTAGAACTAACTTCCTCATAGAACTGATGAGATTTGTTTTGACAAGACCGATCCTTCATAAAAACCCCTGCTGGAAGGCGTTATACATTTATTTTCAGTTTAAAATACTCCAGATAGCATCTCTAAGAAAACCTTCAAAAAATTTTACCCCCCAACAGAGGTAAAACTTACCGGCCTATAGTTTCCAGGATCACTTTTTGAATATTGCCACCATATTTTCTATGCACCAATCCTTTGGAACATACCCCATTATTATACAGTCCATAAATATTAAGAATAGGGGCCTATCTATGACATCATTTAACTCCCTTAGGACACGTGGGTGTATGCCATCAGGACCTGGGGATTTTTCTATTTTAATCTTCTGAAGACGGAGCTGTACTTCTTCCTGGGTTAGACAAGAAACATTTAAAGAGGTTGTATCATTACATTAAATGGTCTTCAGAATAAGGGGACAGTGAAAACAAGCAACTTTGCAATTGGATTTTATTTGCAAAGCTGTCTTGTTTTCACAGGATCCCTTATCTTTGTTTTCTGTATACACTGTTCCCCAGTGACGGTCGGATTCCACCTCCTTTCATTTTATTGGCTGCCGGCTCTACTAATTTACATTCTGTCTGGCCCCCAGTCGTATTCATGGGAGCGTGCATTCCAGCCTCTCTCACTCAGAATAAGGGGCCGGCAACATCTCACTCTGCACAGCCAGCCACAGTAACACTGCAGCTCCTTCTACAACCAGAAAGCAGCAGAATTGTGCTCGGTGCCTAATGCTTCTGAGTGTAAACATAGAAGGGAGACAGATCTGTGCTGCTCTGGATGAGTTCATAGAAGACTGGATTCAACTGTAACAAACCCCCAGCTGTGAGAGGAGAAGAGATCAGTGCTCTGAGTTCATAGAAGACTGTTTAGATTGAATGCAGGGCTGTGGTATGTAAACAAACAGCTCTTTCAAAATGAGACTGTATAGGGAGAGGAACGACACAGCGACATGTGGACTCAGACAGAGAGGGGGGTGATGTGTTATCTCCACTGATCTCAAACAAACATACTGACTCGGGAGCGAGCACGAACAGTGAAGGGGGAATGATGTCATCCCCCTTCAGTTAAGAAACACCCAGCTGTGAGGGCAAGAAACACCCCTGGATTTGAAGAGCTGAGAAACTGAAAGTACAATGAAACAGACGAACTGATGAAGCGATAAATCCCCTTTAAATAACCCAATGAAGTTGTTGTTCAGATTTTACAATTTTTACCATTTTTAACTTTTACTACATTAAATTTTAAATGTATTTTTGCTGCTCTCACCATTATTCTACATACAGCAAGAGCCAGCACACCACAGGTCTTGGTGGGACTTGTGGTCCACCAAGCAAGATCAGTACAATAGTTTCTATTCATTGACATGCTATTCTAATGACTTTTATTTTCAACCTATCCATAGCCTTTATATATGTTAGGCGCATTACTAATGCGCCTAACACATAGGCGAGGTGCGATGAACTTTAGACACCATTTATGAATGCACAAAAACCACTTTCATACATTCAGGCGCATTATACACTGCAAAAGAGACTCGACAATTAACTTCGAAGCGCCTTCCTTCATACATGTCTACCTTAAAAAAGGTCAAAAAAGGAAAAGGCTATAAAAATCCTAAACTTAAAATACCCCCCTTTCCTTTAAAAATATTTAAACAATATAAAAAATATGTATCTGTAAAAGTCCAATTGCTCAATAGAATATTTTAATGCTAGAATTGCATTTTCTTGGTCACACCACCTGCCAGAAAAAAAATTATCAAAAAGTTGTACTTCCTTGACCTGCCCTGTCTCCAGATTTATCGTCAATCAAGCATTAATGGAACTATTTGGGACCACTTGCTTCATCGACCTACAGGATCTACAGACCCCATGGCAACATGTGTGGACAAATGTGCTGCAGGATGCAATACATAACCTATAGGCCTCCATGCCCAACATAACTCATCTTATATCCAGGTTAGAGGCAGCAGACAAGGTACTATAGCATACTGTCAATTGTACAGTTTTCCCCAATGAAGTTATTCTTTTGTTCCAATATATAATCATTACAATTACACTCATAAAGCTTCCCACAATTAAAACAAACTTTTCCTTGGTGTATTATTTAATTTATAAATGAGTGTGTATTAATTTTAGGACATTCAAGACAAATTTTTTTTTTATAATAAACTTAAAAATGTACACCGGCCAAGAAAAATGTCAGTGCCAATGCCAATGTAGCATTTGGATACAGGAAAGACACATCTAAATACTGTCTTGAATTGGTCAACGCTAGCTATTCACAATCACACAGAGTTTTAACTTGAAGCAGAAAACAGAGTGCTATCCATTCCCTGCTGGCTTATTCTGTTTTTTGCATTCATCATACAGATCATGAGCAGGAAGATACATGTGCTAAGCCCTGGCTGCTCCTGCTCAGGTTGGTCCTATCTCTTTTCAGTTTTGAGCTTGTATATGGCTCCTGGTATCAACAGGTAATTTAAACTTGACAGGCAAGTAAAAGATATAATGCAAAAAACAAGCATTGAATACTTTCCCCCTGAGATTAAGGTGTTGTAACATGATCAAGGTGGATTACATTTTCATTTTTCCTATGGGGACTTCCTACTATCCTATATCCTGCAATGCATTTGACAACAGCCTTCAATAGGTTTTGCCTTTATAGGCAACTGCAGAGAATGAGAAAAGAAACAATGAAAAAGTAGTGTTAAGTGGAGAGATAATATGCTAACAGATAATTCACTCCCTTTATTGAAAAGTTTAATGATTTATCCACTGTGCCTCCAAGATATTCACATGATATTATCTATGCATATTAATTAATTATATAAATAGTAAAAAAATTAAAACAGAAAATGTTGGCCTTTTGAAAAGTATTGAAGGAGACACTATAGAGGGCGATGAGAAAAAAAAGCAAATCTATTAAACAATTTTTTCTCCACTGTATTTACTGAGGAGGATGACCTTCCTGTTGATAAGCAGAGGGATGAGGTAAACTCCAACTTACAGGGGATTTATCGCTTCTCAGTTCGTCTGTTTCATTGTACTTCCCCTCCCAGCTGGGTGTTTCTTGTGCTCGCTCCGGAGTCAGTGTGTTTGTTTGAGATCATTGGGAGGGGATAACACATCCCCCCTCTCTGTCTGAGTCAACACTGTGTAGTTCCTCTCCCTATGCAGTCTTTTGTAAGAGCTGTTTGTTTACATACCACATCCCTGCATTCAGTCTAGACATTCTTCTATGAACTCAGAGCACTGATCTCTTCTCCTCTCACAGCTGGAGGTATGTTACAGTTGAATCCAGTCATCTATGAACTCATCCAGCGCAGCACAGATCTGTCTCCCTTCTATGTATACATGAAGGAGCATTAGGCACCGAGCACAATTCTACTGTTTTCTGATTGTAGAAGCAGCTGTAGTGTTACTGTGGAGCTGCTGGCTGTGCAGAGTGAAATGTTGCTGGTACAGGTGTAACTTTAGGGGGGTACGGAGGGAAATGACCGCCCCCCCCCACACTTTTTTCTGGGTGTGGGATGCCCCCCTCCCCCACTTTTTAGCCACTTCAATAAAAAATAACCCATATGAAAGCATGAGAATACTGTAAGTGGGGAGAGAAGAGCACAGAGGAGGAAGAAGTTAACCCTTTGCCTCCTATATTTCTGTGCATCTTGGGGGGATAGAGTAGGTAGCAGCCTCAAGTGTCAGTGCAGAGGGAGAGCAGCGCTGATTGGTAGAGCAGGAGTCAGCAGGGACTGCTTTACCAATCAGAACGTTGCTCACAGTCCAGCACATTCTGTATCTGGGGCTGTGTAGGTATTTTTCCCTCCCCTCGTACACCACTTCCCTATGCTCAGCCCTCATCAGAGAAGAAGAGAAGCTCTTGCCGAATGCCAAATGCACCAGACTACAGGAGACAGATAAGGAGGAGACAAGGGTGCTAGGAATTGTGTCTGCATGTGAGTAGGGTATGTACTGTATATGTGAGATGTGTATATACTGTACAGCCATGTGTCTAGCCATGTTACCTCTTCCCTGCACTTACGCCCCGGGGAAAATGAAAGTGAATGGGGCCGGCCCTACAACATTTCAAGTGTGGACTGGCAAGCGTGTACTTCTAAAACACCCGGCATTTTAGAAGTGTGAACTGGCAAGCGTGTACTTCTAAAACACCCGGCATATAGCAGAGAGCACAGTACGCCCCGCTATACGCCTTGTAAACATACCTTAAGTGTACATTAATGCAGAATATATGAATTCTGATTCTGGGGTGGATTCAGTGCTGGATCTGCTTCAGAACCACCATCCAATCCAGCAGAAAACTGATTTACATTATACCATATGTAAAATCAGGTAAGGAGGAGACAAGGGTGCTAGTAATTGTGTATGCATGTGAGTAGGGTATGTACTGTATATGTGAGATGTGTATATACTGTACAGCCATGTCACCTCTTCCCTGTACTTACGCCCCGGGGAAAATAAAAGTGAATAGGGCCGGCCCCACAGCATTTTAGAAGTGTGGACTGGCAAGCGTGTACTTCTAAAACACCCGGCATATAGCAGAGCGCATAGTACGCCCCATTATACACCTTGTGAACATACCTTAAGTGTACATTCATGCAGAATATGTGAATGCTGATTCTGGGGTGGATTTAGTACTGGATCTGCTTCAGAGTCGAGGCACCTAATTTTGCCACAAAAAACTGGGAAAACTTATTGACTCAAGTATAAGCCTAGGGTATGAAATGCAGTGGCTACTGGTCAATTTCAAAAATAAAAATGGATACCAATAAAATTACATAGGCAGGTATAGGCAGTTTAATGTCCCCCATAGGCAGGTATAGGCAGTTTAATGTCCCCCATAGGCAAGTATATGTCGCCCATAGGCAGGTATAGGCAGGTGTAGGCAGGTATATGTCCCCCATAGGCAGGTAGAGGGAGGTATAGGGCCCCATAGGTATAGGCAGGTAAAGGCAGGTATATGTTCCCCATAGGCAGGAATATGCAGGGATTTGTAAAAGAAAATTAAAAATACAAGTCAGGGGCGTCACCAGGCAGATTCATTTGGGGCACAAGCCCCGAATAAATTTGCCTGTGCCCCGAATCTCGGAGGCTCCAGGCCACTGCCGTGGGCCTGGAACACTCCTTGGTGCGGACACCACCTGCCGATCTCTGACTGCACCGCTGTTTCACAGCGGCCGCGCAGTCAGAGTCGGGGAGGAGGCAGGACGGATCGGTACCGTCCTGTCTTCCCCCCTGTATGTACGGCGCTTGGTAAGCGCCGTACATACACCTCAGCGTCGCATATTTTACTTTTATTAGGTAAGGGGGGCATATCACTGGCTACAGGGGGGTATATTACTGGCTACAGTGGGCATAGTATGTGTGGCTATGGGGGGCATATCACTGGCTACAGAGGGGCAAAACACTGGCTACAGGGGGCATATCACTGGCTACAGGGGGCAAAATCACTGGCTACAGAGGGGCATATCACTGGCTACAGGGAGGCATAGTATGTGTGGCTATGGGGGGCATATCACTGGCTACCGAAGGGCATATCACTGGCTACAGAGAGGCATATTACTGGCTACAAGGGGCATATTATGTGGCTATGGGGGCATATTATGTGGCTATGGGGGCATATTATGTGGCTATGGGGGGCAATAACCTGGCTACAGGGGGATAATAACATGACTACAAGGAGCACATTACTGGATACAGGGAGCATATTACTGCCTAAAGGGGGCAGTAACCTAGCTACAGAGGGCAGTAACCTGGCTAGAGGGGCTAATAACCTGGCTAGAGGGGGCAGCAACCTGGCTAGAGGGGGCAACTACTTGGCTAAAGGGGGCTACAACCGGGCTACAGTGGGCTACTACCTGGCTATAGGGGGCAAATATTTACCTACAAGGGGTAATTATTTACCATTTGGGGCACTATAGATGGGGATTTTGTATAGAGAATAGGACATTGTAGAGAAATGCTGATAAAATGAGGAGGCTAAGATGTTTGTTGTAAATTTTTCAGTGAAGAGTTGTGGACGGTAGAAGTCATCATGGCGTCTGGGACAGATGGAGACGAAGAGAAAGAGAACAACTCTTCAGAGACGTCTCCTGTAAGTCACTAAATGTAACTGCAGTGTAATCACTTATATTTCTCCTGAGCCTATATACAAAGGTTTTTCTCTGTAAAAATACATCCGCAGTTCACAATGAGACTCAAAAAATTCCGTGTGAACCCAGCCCTACTCAGAAAAACTTAAGGGCTCGAGCCCCAGATGTTTTGGGATCCTAGCAACGCTCCTGATACAAGTACTGACCTCTCTAACCTGCTTATCTGATGCGATCCGTCTTCTGGCACAGGCGGCGTGATGTCATCAGGCCGCGCAGGCAGGGAAAAATCAAGAGAAATGTATTTGAAAAAAGTCTTGATTTAACGTTCCCTAAATGTTTAAAGCTAATCTTTGTGGTGAGGAAACCCCTTTTAGTTAAGAAATAAAACATAGGCATGGTTTTATATTTTTCTAACAATTGCAGAAGTAGCAGAACAGACAGCAGCATTCAGGAGCATTAAGTGGGCAGCAACAACTTGAAGAGCAGTAACAAAAAAGGACAGTGACCCTCAAGTTAGGGAGCGATTGCGTTGGTCGCATCGGTCGTTGTCGAAGTCACCATCACGACAAGGATCGATAGTGAGAAATCGATTTGAGGATGACCTTTAAAAGTCTAGGGGAAGAAAAACCCCTTCATTCTTAAAAACCCAAACGGGGCTAAAGAAGCGGAAATTTAAACATCCAAAAACACAAAGGGTACGGCTCTTTAGCAACACACTTTTATAAAAGCCACAAAAAAAAAAACACAAAAAATTATTCCTTTTGTACCCCAGCATGCCCCTTAAACCTGCTACCCCAAACAAAAATCCCAGAAGGCAGTATAATTTTAAAGCATCATCTTACTTAACTGGACTTTGAATATCCCTGTCCTGGAACGCAGCATGCCCCAAACCTCATGCCCCCAGTTTTAAAAGTCCCGGAAAAAGGAGTCTTTAACCCACCATTTTTTTTCACGGGACTGACTATATCTGCCTGTACCGCAGAAGACCATTAAACCTGTCGACCCACAGTTAAAAATGCCAAAAAAAGGGTCTTTAAACCACCATTTTGTTCCTGGACATTGACTATATCGTCCTGGGCCACAGCAGGCCCCAAACCTGCATACCCCCACTTTTAAAAAGTGCCGGAAAAAGGAGTTTTTCAACCACCATTTTATTTTTTCACTGGACATAAACTGCCCTGTCCCTGCCCTCGATGAGTGCGCCCAATTGAGCTTCACTTGGAAATACGGTGGTTAACGCTCCTGTTCCCCCCCGGTGCCCCCTTTTTCTTGGCATTTTTTTTTTTATTTTTCCAACGGCTGGAGGAAATTGTCTTGTCTTTTTTTCTGTCCCGGGTCCATACTCCCGTCCTCTAAAAAACTAATCTGGGCAAATTTCTGTACCCCCTTTTTACAATTCAGGGAATTTTTTTTTTCCAGCTATTTTTTACTGCAATTTTTTTGTAGTTTAATTCTAGAAAAAACATTTTTAAAAAAAGGATGGAATCCCACCAGTCTTTTTTTTTCTTTTGTTTAATTGTATAAATTTGGGGGTCTCAATACAGGGATTGATCTAGTTAAAAATCTTGCAAAAACAATCATTTTGCAAAATGTGTCCATTAACATGTCCTAAAACCCATTCCCCGTTTTGACAGCACCCTCCCCTTGAGCCACCTTTACAATTGTGAAGAAAAAAGTCTTTTAAAAAAACCCTTTTTTTTTTAAAAAGACCTGTCGATAGCTGCATTTTAAAGCAAATTGCCCCCAAAATTTAAAGCAAACCCTTGAGCCCCTTTTTACAAATTTTGAAGAACAAAGTCTGTTTGAAACAACATTTTATTATATAGGACTGTTATTTCTGCATTTCAAAGCAGCGACCCAAAAAATTTTAAAAAAAAACTTTTCCCGCCACTGTTAAAAATTGTGAGGGGGAAATCCCTTAGAAGCCCCATTTCTGTTTCCAAGGACCATGATTTTTGCTGTATCTCACAGTACGACCCCAAAAAATTATAAATAGGACTTTCAGCCATATTAAAAAATTTTGAGGGAGAAAGCCACTTAAAAGGGACATTTCTTTCCAAATGACCCTGATTATTTCTGATCCCCAACTACATGACCCCCCAAAAAATTTTAAATGGGCTTCTCAGCCACT